>LPNX010196373.1:432069-493071 GCA_001517045.1 Pseudotsuga menziesii
TTGTTCTAGTTCTGTTGCTTCTCTTCTCCAAGGAACTCAGCCTCCAAGCTCTGCAACACAAGGACAATGCTTCTAGGGCAAAGGTGTGGGAAAAGAGAGCTCCAATTTCTCCAGCATAACAATGCAAAGATTCAAGTCCCCTCTCATGGACCTCCCTACCTCTATTTATATGCTTAAGGAAGAGTTAGGGGTGAAGACAAAGTAGTCACATTTGAAGGAGTCAGTTTCATAACTACCTAAACTACCCATACTACCCAAATTTCAAAATTCGTATTTTTTTGACATTTTCAGGAGGCATATGCGGGTTGCCGAGACAACAGTCGCGTACACGAGGAGGTATACGTGGGTTGCAATGCAGAAAGTCACGTATTTAAGGCGTACGCGACTAATATATATAGGAACTCGCGTATGTATGTGGGTTTCCTTAAGGAAAGTCGCATACACATCAAAAACTCATTTTTAGGGAATTTCTGGGCATTTTCAGACTTTGGTGTCTTCTAGAAAGTTTTAGCTAACATAAATATATTTCCAACAGTGTAGAAATGAGGTCAAACGAAGTTACATAACTCAAGATATGAGTCCTCAAAGTTAGGTGTTTTTTCAGTGACTTTCAATGACTTTCATGAAGTGTCGACATGCGACGAAATCATGGGAAAGTGGTCACAGGCAGAGATGTGTCATTTTGAGCTATAAAAAAATCTATACAAAAGAGTTTGTTGGTTTTTCTCCTTTGTGGTTTCCCGGGATAAAATATTTGTGTATTTCTTTTATTTTGTGTTTTGCTATCTTTCAGTGATCCTAGTTCACTAGATTAAAGATCTATCATAATTGAATTAAAGTGCAAACTCTAGCAAATTTCACTATATAAATTTTAACTTTATTATCCAATTCAAATTTGATGGGATAGTTGTAAAATTTAACCAAAAAAACAAATCACAATAAGCTAATTATTTAATTTACAACCACAACCATGTATGCAATCTTATTGCTAATTAATTCCACAATTATGGTAATTAAATCCATGCACACATATTTACATAAATATACACATGGGATTTCATACACATTTTGGAGTACATGTGAAAATATTCCTCCGACTGGTTGTAAATGAAGGAAATTCCTCCCATCCATAGGCTCTTTCTCACACTTATCTCTCTATCGTAGAGGACAACCCCAAGCCAAGGCTCTTATTTCACCAAGGTGAAGTTCCCACGGTATGGATCTATGTCCTCCTACTCATCCCATAACCCATAAAACTCATCGATGTCATAAATCCCCTCTACATCTATCCCAAATCAACCACATCCCCCCCCCCCACCCTTAGCTTTCACAACACCAGGAATGAGATTCCCTTTTCTGCAAGTAGTTCTTTAGGATACCCCAATTCCCTTACAATGCTCCAATACAAATTGGCCAATAAATCTCATAGTTGGGAATCTAGGGATTCTCAATTATCAACCATATCTCTTCTCACAGTTGCACCATAATTATTACCATCAAATCCTTTGGCACAAACATCAACTTCCATAAAAGTACAATAATTTTCTCTCCACGGTTCATACAGGCCAAGCTCACGAGGGAATGGAAGAATGGAAGATAATTTCCAAATTCTAACAGTACATTTGCATGATCTTAACTCTACATGTGATCCACATGAGGATCCCATGTTTTCCCTATACTCCCCAAGCTTAGGATAACAATACATCAAGGTTAATTAATCACATTAATAACCATGGGTTTGGGGACCTTAGCATATATGAATATCTAAGGTTTACACTGAAGATCTAAGGGATTAGATTAACCACTCAATAATATCTAGTCCCCTTATCCCCCCTTCCACTTCCCTCATTTGTGAAATCCTTTATGTATGCCTTTTAACCATTTTATCATTACATACATAATTACATTATGGGCCAAAAACTGGGTATTACATTCCCGCCCCCACCCCTTGATTTATGCATCGTCCTTAGTGCATCAATAATATATATACAATTATAAATCTTAACAACACCTTTAAACATGTATAGTATTCCTTTGCATGGAACCCTCTAGTTCCCAAGTTTTTTCCTTAGATGCACCTATCACACCATTTTTCCCTTTCCATCTTGCATAACTATTAGCTATCCCATATATAATCCATCAACATTGGCTATTCACTACCCTGGTTTCCTCCCAAGGCTTCCCATATCAATATGTTCCAAAATCAATCTTTAAGAAGAATTATGCATATTATAACCATTGTCGTGCAACAACTATTATTTTCATAAGAAATTGCATGTGTATTCATATCACCATATAAATTTAAAATTTTAATCCAATACTTACCTATGGACAATTGTTATGTCATAAAGGGGTTTATTTAAAGGAACAATGCAGTAAGGATTCCAGTATGGGTATGTAGTCAATCAATTTGAAATTTCTTTCTATTTGTCTTAATTTCTTAGTTGATGTATGTCTTTGATTGTCCTTGGTGACAAAACTATGATACGTTTTTATAAACAATACAAAGATGAATCCAGAAGGCCTCAATTATGCATTGATATTAGATACTTGTGGATAGAATGAAACAAAAAGGATTAACTCACGCTAATAATATTTTGACCATCATTGAGCCATTTAGTGATTTTGATAAATCTATGCAATTTCCAACATTTTGGATTTTCTTGTTTTCCTTAATGAAATTAAAATACCTACATCAAGAGCTTAATTTGATTGCTAGAATCTACAAATTGTTATAATAGTTGGAGTAGATATCCATGACGAATGACACATAAAATGCCAAGTTGCTTCACTTGTTGAGAGAGATGAGGAGAAAATAGAAATTTGTATTATTGCAATATGCATGTATCAATAAATATTTCTAGGATATTTATCTATGTTCTATGGTTTTTGCAAACACTAATGATTCAAAAAATATAATGGATATCTTGAATGAAATGGAAACGTTCCTTTTTCTTCTTTAAGCAGAAAAAAAAAATTGACAACAGTGTTAGGAATGTCATTCTTACATAAAGATAAGGCACTTCAAGAACATAATTAACTAGAATGTAGTGAAATAATGGATTTGGATATAATATGATCAAGGATTTCCATATTGGCAAAATAAAGAAGGAAAATTACTAAATTTATTTGAGGGCCAATTCATGTAAGACATCAAAACATATTATGTGGTAAAGGTTGTCTTCTTATTGAAATTAGAGGAGTCAAGCGAATCAAAGGTGTCTAAAAGAAAAAAAACATAAATATCCCATTGGAGGTATCATACAAATCTAGCAATTTACCGAACCAAATTACACATGTGTGCAAATTGTTGTTAACAACTTATGAATATGTGGTCCACAAATAATTATTGCACCTTGTAGTTGTAGCGTGGGGTATATGTATATATTCATTCCAATTGTCCACACTGGTAACAATAATGCCATCCACTTGGTTAGCAGTGTGCCTTTACCAACACACATGTCACTCAAAGGTCCTTTGCGTTTGGATTGCCACCGCAACAGATTAATTCGATGCATTGGATTTTTGCCTGGGAAGTTAATTGAAAAATGAGACCTAATTAAAGCTATTCACCAGCGTTGATTTTGATGCATCCAACTATTCGGTTGAACTGCAGTGGTGCAGAGCATACACAATGAAGTCTAAAAGATTTTAAGGATTTCAAGAATAGTTTTGTTGTTGAAAGAAGAAAAAGTGACCTCCAAGAATCTGTTTCTGTTCAAGTGAACCACAATCGGGAAAGCAAGGAGGGGTGTATTTTATTAATGTTTTTGTAGTGAAATTGGAATTAAAGTGCAAGAAAGAACAATTTTTTTTATCTAATTAATCTACCATGAATATCTTTCCCCTTTCGGGTCACTCAGGAAGTTGTGGGGTAAGTAATAGTATTACTTTGAATATGGAATTATAAGATCTTGTAGCATTAAACAAAGTATACTATCCTGCAGATGAATAAAACAAACTAAACTAAAACAGAAATGAGAAAAAATAAGAAGTGTGAAAAAGTGAAAAAATGGGAAACTGACGTGGACACCCCCCTAGGGGGATGGGGGAGTGGGCCTACTCGATATATTTTTTATTATTCAATTAAAATTCTTAGAAGAATTGATCTTTGGTCCTTGTTATCTGGGATCCAAAGGCTTACAACAAAGAGAGAAAAGAAGCCCGACCGAGGGGAGAACTTCTAGGAAGCTCCGAATGTCCAAAAATTGTGTTTTTGGGTAGAGTTTCCTTCTCTTTTTTAATGGAACTGCTAAAAACCAGCAAGCAATATTAGTAACAAAGTGCCCAAAAACACTTTGGAAGTGTCTTTGGAAAATGCAAAAAAAATTGAAAAAAATATCCCAAGTTAAAACTATGTAAAAAATGCAAAAAACTAAGAAGATTGGGATTGAAACCCAACTTCTTAGTGTCTTGGACAACCCCTTGCAAGGCTGCCAATAAGGCACTTTATTTTTAGATACTCTTTTTATAGTCAATGCAAACTACTTTAAGCTAGCAAGCTAAAAATATCCTTGAAATGCTTACGAAGAAAAGTAGATTTGATACTAGATCTAGATGAAGGAGAGATCAACTTTAGGAAAATTTAGATCTAAGCACCAAATAAAACACTTCTATAAACTAGATCTAAGGAATATATTTATCTTAGGCATGTAGATCTAAAGTATAGAAGTAACTAAGTAACCAAATGAGAAATTTAAAATTTTGAAGGAAAAAGGTACGAAGAAAATCCCCTTTGGAAAAGGGAAATTGAATTTTTGTTGATGGATTCAAGATGAACTATGTTTCTACGAATGGTTGGAGAGAGAGAGAAACAAGAAAGATCTATTGCAAAATCTAACAAAGAACCGGTAAAATCCTTCACACTTGCATTACACTTGTCAAATCATATAATAAAAGTTAATGCTGAAGACAAAGAGCACATACTCATAAACAAATAAGCATACAAATCCTAAATCTTAAACATAGATCTTCTAAATGAATAATGAAGCAACACTATCCACTCATGTTGATTAGTACTAATATTTCTTTAGGCCATAGATTGACAAGAAAACAAATGCAAAGAACAACTCCTACAGTTACCTCAATGCACATATGAAACAATATTGATCCAACTGGAAAGAAGACACCACATTGACCTCCAAAGCCTTATTTCATTAGAAAAATATTCAACAAATTACAAATAGGAGCATAGGTTCCATACACTTAATTACTTGTTGTCCCTTGTGGAAAAAATTGGACACACTCACTCCCACGTGGTAGCCATAGGATAATTTTTATAAAATTTAAAATTCTTTGTTCTAATAAATACTATTTAAAACAAAATTATATATATATATATATATACATAAAACTAAAAGACATTTTTTTTAATCTTTGAAAGAAAATATACATATTTTTTTCATACTATCAATGAGAAATTTGTTAAGATTGAGACCACATTCAAACTTTAATATTCAATCTCTGCGTCTTCATCCATTTTTCACTAGAAAATTATACATGCTTATTGAATTACAATTTTGGTACACCAAAAATAAGTACATGAACTTTGGTTTCCATGTGAAGCCATTTGGACCACCAAAAATATGATGGCATCTTATACAAAGTTGGTTTAATTTCATACAACATTGTAGGGATAAGCTATGAAATGGTAAATGAAGTATATACATAGTACCCCTCTGGTACCTATAATAACCTTTGATGATTTAAGAGAAACCATCATCATATTGTTCCTAAAGACTAAGACTAAAGAGCAGAGTTGTGTTGAGTTGAAAGATATCAAACAGATTTTGGGGAAACTACTTGGATCTATGATTAGTGTTTTTGGGATCTTATGAGAAGGATAACATACTAGATTCATGATGTCGAGACATAAGCTATTGTAAACCTTTCAAAGAATGCCGGAGTGGGATAAGAGACATTGAATTCTTTTTTAGTTAAAATCCAATTTAAATCAAGTTTGATTAGTGAAATAATTATTGGGAATATCACAACGACCACTACTAGATATCGGGCTATACCTTTTCCATATCAACTAATGTTGTTCGGGTTGCATTACAATGATTTATAGGAGAGTGGTTTTCTTTCAAAATCTTAAGCTATAAATTATGTAAAGTAAAATATTTTCAGTTTTGTTAACTTTTGTTGTTTCTATAATAAAAATTCATTTTTGTTAAATTTCTTTATTTTTATTATGGAAATTCATTTTTGTTAAATTTCTTCATTTCTATCAAAATTTGAGAATTGGAGTTTTATATTTGATTAATTACTTTATATCAAGTGACTCAATTAAATAAATTGATTCTTTTTCTTAATTCTAGTTATAGGTTTGGTTAAAGGATGGTGGTTATATTCTTAATTTCAAATGTTCGGTGTATGTATCCTCTTACTTTTAAATAACTTTTAAGGGAATCATGAAGTCAAAAAGACTATACACCAAAATATTTAGTAAGTGATTCAAAGTTTTAAAATTAATCCACCACTAAATTTGGATGTATTTTCATCTTTGTTGAAATGAGCATATACCCATATAGACTAAGTTCTTAAGCTATTTTTTATATTCAATTATAACTATGTTTCTCATATAAAAACACAATTATATAAATACAAATTCAAGCTAAATATGAAGTGAACCAAAGGTTAGAAAAAATGTATATTCATGTTAAATTACAAATCACATTCAAACCTTAATAATAAAGATTCGACTGTTCATCTATTTCTTAGTAAAACAAATTATCTTCTTATTAAATCACAATTTGGTTCACCAAAAGTAAATACACTAAATCATTTCCATATGAATATTCCACTTTTAACATACCATAATTCATTTCCATTAAATTTTACCATAAGTAGATTTTTTTTTAATCAAGGCTTCCCTACTTGGTCGTTCTTATTGCAACATAAAGCTTCCATGATAATGACAAATAAGTGAGATTAGTGGCTTACTTAGCTTCTCGAGATGACACATTTTATACATATATGAAAGTGCCAAGATAATACACGCTCCTAGCATTTGTAACTTAACGAGGAGAGGGTCAACACTGGTTTGTGGTTAACATTACTATCCACCCAATTTGTGTTTGACATCACTATTCCCATCCACTCATCTTACTATACACACACGACTTCTTTCCAGCATACACACACCTAGGTTTTTCCTCATAACAATATCGTGAAGAAGGATTTGGTTTCCCATCGTACCCTTCTAAATTTTCTAGCATTCGTAGAAGGATTGTATTGTTTGATCCTGCCCAATGTTAAGTTTCTTCATAAATATTTAGTTTTGGTCCTACTAACGGTGGCAGTAAGTGTATCTTTTTTTTAAACCTGTATAAGCTCTGACTTTATCTTGACAGGTGTTTATATTATCTATACTTACTACATTTACAATATTATGTGATACAACATCTTTTATTGGTTATGTGATACAATATCTTTTATTGGTGTCCTGCTTAAAATGAGGATTATACTGGTTTGACTATAACTTTTAATTTCTTTTATGAGCATTTCTGTGAAATTTATGATATGTTTCTTAAATAATAGCCTATATTTATCTTACAGTGACTTCCTGCTTTTTTTTAATCACTAGTCGGTCTACTTGTTTGTTTACAATACACATAACCTCATTTCCCAGTTTGCTTGTTTTTATAACAAACATTAGGGTTGGAATTTATCCTATATAAGGTTAGGGTTTGTACAAGGTTTCTATCTATCATATATTATATCTCACTTCTTCTATTTACACTCTATGCTCACTTTAATTTGTTATAAACCAATATACACAAACCCTTCTTTGGTAGGTTTTCATAATAGAAGTACTATATGACAGCTGAGCATAAATAATTTAAAGCAATCCAACACAATATTTAAACCTTTAGTAACAAGAAAATGCGACCAATATTGGTCAATTGTATTTCAATGTAAACTCTTCAAATAACCATATTTTGACATATATTCTTTAACATTTTTATGAATATAAAAATTACTTAAACTCGATCACTTATTTCGCAACAGTTA
Organism: Pseudotsuga menziesii; assembly: GCA_001517045.1. Taxonomy (NCBI): domain Eukaryota; kingdom Viridiplantae; phylum Streptophyta; class Pinopsida; order Pinales; family Pinaceae; genus Pseudotsuga; species Pseudotsuga menziesii. The sequence goes on from LPNX010196373.1 coordinate 440,086, forward strand.
TAAATGATAAAATAATTCATACTCAACATTAAACTGAAGTTCAGGTTTTATGAATAAAACATATCTAAATGTCCTTTCTAGAACTGGAAGTTAAACAACCACGCTCCACCCGGCATTAGGAACCTCGAAACCCTTTCAGTCTACAAGGACTCCACCCCCTTTCCCAGAATGTAATGTCCTCTTTTAATTAAATTACCCAGAGACTCTCGTTAACCTATTTTATTCCCATAGGGTCGAGCGGGTATTAAAGAAGAGGGAATAACTGAGGACTAATATCACTAGGAGAATAAAAGAACACCACTTGATTGTTATTATATCATCAGTAGATTACATAAGGACATTAGAGAAGATATCAACAAGCATGCATGACTTATTTCACCTTGCATGCATCAATCATCAATTAGGTTTGCATGCATGCAAAAGTAAATTTGTGCAAAATCTAAAAGCTATATAAGAAGATAAGTTGAACCACAAAGGTATCCAAGTTTATTATTCACTTTTGAGATTGGTTTCGAGAGCTCGATAGTAGCAATAGTAGAGAGTTGGGTTGAGGGCGTGAATCCCTATCCAGCAAGTGTTTTTAGCAGCGAAACTTATCTTCCCTAATCACTTTCAGAGGTATAGCATACATATTTATCACATCTTTTCACCGTTGTTATATTCACAGAGAGCAGTAGCATATTCAGGTTTATAGATCAAAGATCCAACATCATAAGGACGAAATGTATTCTTTAGGGGCTCATTGATCAGTTAAGGATTAATTCGCTATTGAGCTAGAAGTCCTCAAAACCTTCACATGTGATAACCAAACTTTCTAGAGTGTCCATATTACCCTATCTAGTGAATTTGGGGACCAACCTGGCCCATCTAGAGCTATAGTGAATTCATCTACCAAAAGAGAAGACATCAATATTGCATGGGCAAATTGATTTTCAATGTGTCATTCATATCTTGATCAACAACCATCGAAAGTCTTGCATGTTGCACTCATTCCTTCCAGAGGAGCATCATCACCATATTTGTGGATTGCTAGCACATCATCCATCTTATTCAAGAAAATACGAAGGATCATAAGAGAAGAGGTCTTATATATTTGCATGGGTGTCACAACTAAGCAAAAAACACATTTTTGAAGTTCTAGTGGATGCATGGAATGCATGTCTCTTGTATACTAAACAACTATCACAACTATAATTATTGGTATGTCATTACAATCTTATTGAATCCTATTTCATCTTTTATCTCGGGTTTTTTGTCATATTTGTGGTTTGAAAACTCTATCTATTATTGCATGCAAAAACAATTGATGCCAAAATCCATAAACATACAAACAACCACCATAACTACAAGTATAAAGGAAAAATATTAGTTTGGGATATTACAATGGTATCAGAGCATGTTCCTCTCCAGTTGTGGGATTGGACATGAATACCAGATGAATCTAGAAGATACTACTTTTGTGACATACATAAGAAGAAGGAGCACGCACACAGAAGATTTGGATCTAGAAGAAATCAATCGAGATGATACATAATCAAAGGATATGACAGATTCATAATATGACAAGGGAAAAGGAAACTCAGAAGAGGAGGATAGGATGGAATTTCATAGCCTCTTCAATGCTTTAAATGACTTGGAAAAAGGACAAAATGACATGTTACATGCCATAAACAGATTGATTGATAAACCAGGGAAAGATCGGAACAAGCTGCAGGCTTAGGGAGATAGGGTATCCACTAGTAACAGTGGGGGACATGAATTTACTACTATGCAGAATACTCCTTACATATACAACAAGCCTTCTAGACCTACCATGCCTCATTTTTTTATAATCCCACCGCAGGACTGATTATACTAGTAGAGTCGGAGGATCATTTTTGAGCCTATCTATAAGAGTACATGGCACTTGGAGATGACTTTCACTCAGCCATGACCTTCTCCGATTTTTGCATATGAAAAGAAGGAACATGCCAAGAGGGTTCAATAGAGCATTTAATATGAATTTTGAGCTACAAAGTACATATGGGAAACTAGTTATCCCCAACTTTGGTGGGACATCTAGTTGTTCATCTAGAATTTGGGTATAGAAGTTGGACACCTACTTCCAACTTAACCCCGTGATAGAAACAAATGCAATGGAGTTGGCTACTTCACATGAGTGGTGGTACCACAGACTGGTAACACTAGGTCACAACACTATCACCTCATATAGTGACTTCACACAAAGGCTCATGGAGCGCTTTGATAAGAAGGACCCATAGATTCATTTCACGGAGCTAGCCCATCTCAAGCAGTTAGGCAATGTAGAGACCTTCATATCCAAGTTCCAAAGAGCTGCAGTTATGGTATTGGACATGTCAGAGAGTCGGTTGATTATGTTATTTACGGAGGCACTAAAAGATCCACTCTGTGGATGGGTGAAGGCATACATTCCAATTACTTTTCAAGATGTTATCAGTAGGACTCGGGGCCCACAAGATTTTGTGCCCAAAAACAAGCCTCCACAAAAACCTACCAATCCGCCAGAAAACAAGGAAAAGACAATTCCACCGAAGGAATGGTTGAACGAAGACACACAACGATATTTGAGAAGGAAGAACTTATGTTTCAATTGCAAATAGCCTTGGTTACCTGGCCACACATGTGTGGGTAAAGGGAAGGTACACCTCATCGAAGTACTTTTAAATAGCAGTGAGGAAGATCAATTGGAGTAGAAATACGATGGAAAACTACATAGTACAAAGTTGGAACAATTTCCATAGAGAGAAAATATTGGTACCCTCACATGATTCTCCACCTTCCATACTATCACGATAAGGGGAAGTTTCCAGGGATAGCGTGCCATTACTTTGATTGATGGTGGGTCCAACCACAACTTTATAGATGCCTCTTGGGTAGAGAGGAAAATATTTCCCACCAAGGACTTTGAGGGACTTGCCGTTGTCATGGTTCGAAATCACGGGATGAAATGCACACAGAGGATACTTAAGTTACATGTGCAACTTGGGAATTATACATTGGTGGACACATTTTATGTGGTAGATCATGTACCAGACACGAGCATTGTTTTGGGAGTACAGTGGTTGTACTCAATTCAGAAATACTCAACAAATTACCAAACATAAAAGATGGATTTCCTAGAACCAGATGGGAAAAGGGTAAACTAAGGGGAATTCCCAATGAAGCAAGTTAGGGTCAGCCACAACAAAGGGAATGACTACCATATTCATTCATGAGGACAATACTTGCATGAGAAAATGGCCAACTCCAACACATAAGACTTCAAGGAAGAACCAGTGGTATGAGAAGGGATTTCCGAGTAGACCTCTAGAAAAAAGTATGATGCGCACTAGGGAATTCAGACGAGGATCCAAATATAGGATGTTCAATCCTCATAGGTACCCAAGAATGTATAAGGATGGAATACAAAGCATGGGTGAGAAGAAACATAAATTTGAAGAAAAAGAAGAGCCAGCCAACAATGGAATAAATTGGTTGATAAAAATGGACAAAGAGAGATAGGGACAGATGGTTTGGTATATTGGTCGTAGATTTCTCAAGGACAAACAATTTTGAGTGGGGAGGACTATAATGTCCTCTTTTAATTAAATCACTCAAAGGCACACGTTAACCTATTTTATTCCCATATGTTTGACCAGGTATTAAAGCAAAGGGAATAACTACTAGGAGCTTAAAGGAACACCACTTAAGTGTTATTAGATCATTAGTAGATTACAGAAGGCCATTAGAGCAGATATCAACAAGCATGTGGAGCATGCAGGCCTTATTTCACCTTACATCCGTCAATGAGAAATTAGGTTTGCATGCATGCAAAAGTAAAGTCATGCAAACCCTAAAATATATATAAGAAGATAAGTCACCAAAAAGGTATCCAAGTTTATTATTCACTTTTGAGATTGGTTTCGAGAGCTCGGTAGTAGCAGCAGCAACGAGTTGGGTTGAGGGCATGAGTCCCTAGCCAACAAGTCTTTTTGGCAGCAAAACTTATCTGCCCTAATCACTTTCAGAGGTAGATCATACAAATAGTATCAAAACTTTTCACAGTTGTTATCTTCACAGAGAGCAGTAGAATATTTGGCTTCAGAGATCAAAGATCCATCAGCATAAGGAAGAAACATATTCACTGGGGGCACATTGGCACATTGATCAGTTAAGGATCAATTTGCTATTGAGATAGAATTCTTTAGAACCTACGCATGTGATAACCAAACTTTCCAGAGTGTCCATATTACCCTATCCATTGAATTTGGGAACAACCTGGCCCATCTAGAGCTATAGAAAATTCATCTACCAAAAGAGAAGACACCAATATTGCATGGGAAAATTGATTTTCAAAGTGCCATTAATATCTTGATCAGCATCCATTGGAAGTATTGCATGTTGCACTCATTCCTTCTGGAGGACCATCATCACCTTATTTGTGGATTGCTAGAACCTCATCCATCTTCTTCAAGAAAATACGAAGGATCAGAAGAGAAGAGGGCTTATATATTTGCATGGGAATCACAGTTGAGAAAACAACACGTTTTTGAAGTTCCAGTGGATGCATGGCATGCATGTCTCTTGTATACTAAACAACTATCACAACTATAATTATTGGTATGTCATTACAATCTTATTGAATCCCATTTCATATTATATCTTAGTTTTTTGTCATATTTGGGGTTTGAACACTTGATCTAGTATTGTGTGCAATAACAATTGATACCTAAACCCATAAACATACAAACAACCACCATACCTACTAGTATAAAGGAAAAATATTAGTTTGGGATATTACACTGAACATGCATTTTTGATTCACTCTCTCATCTTTCAAGTTGCCACCAACCCTTTATTTAGAGTTAGATGTTGCAAAACCTAGAACTCCCTCAATGTGCTCTCTGGAAGTTATGCTTCATATCCTAGGATCTCTCAGATGATCTCTAGCATATTTGTGTTATTTTTATCAACAATATTACGTAGAGCCTACACCCTCCTAGGTGTCTTTTGACAACTCCCTCTCCTTTTCCTTTTCCTTGTTTTTTTTATTTTCCTTCTTTCTTTTTCTCTTGAGCATGCTCCCTCATTCCTCTTGCCTAGGACTTTAATAGCTCGTAACTAATTCTCTTCCAAGACTGGCCACTTGTCTTCGTATATACAACTGATAATTCAGTTACTAACATAAACTTAGGTTATTTCAATTTACTGCATGGATGCCTAACTTATGTATCCAATATTCACATTTTATTATTAAAATAAAACTTTCCATGAAATCTATTTGTTTTTATCACATGAGTAAAAAATATATAGTTAATTTCAATGTTATGAGGGGCATCACAGTCCTCCCCCTTAAAACCTTATCATCGTCCTCTGTGACAATTCAGTCTTATTAAATTCTTGAAAATAAAAAGGATATATTTGTCTCGTGATATCCTCCCTTTCCGAAGTAGCTTCATCTAGAGCATAATTCTCCCATTGAACTTTAACTTACACGATGGTTCCCTTTCGAAGCACTACCTCTCTCATGTCAAGAATGCGCATTGGCTCCACGTAAAAATATCCCTCCAGTTCCACCTGTACGTTATTCTAGTTAATGATATGAGTTTGATCAACACTATATTTTTTTAATAAAGAGACATGCAAAACATCATGAGTTGTTATGTGTGGAGGTAGAGCCAGCTGATAAACTACTGACCCCACTCTAGCCAGTACTTCAAAGGGTCCCACGTATCTTGGTGCAATTTTGGCACATATTCTTGTTCTTAAGGTGTTGGTTTTTGTTTGATCCTCAGGAACATATGTTCCCCTACATTTTTTTCTTTAGTTCTCCTTTTCCTATCGATGTAACTTTTTTATCTGTCTTGTGCAACCTTTAGGTTCTACTTTATTTGTTGTACCATTGTTTCCATCTATGCTAGAATGTCTGGTTCTAAGTTCATCATATCCTTAGGATTTTCCCAACTTAGGGGTATTTTACACCTTCTACCATACAATACCTCGAAGGGGCTCATTTTGAGGTAGGCTTGATAACTATTATTGTAGGAAAATTCAACTAAATGAATAAAGTCCTCCCACTTACCAAGTTGATTCATTACATGCATCCTTAGCATATCCTCTAGTCCCTGGTTTACCCGTTCTGTTTGTCCATCTGTTTGAGGATGATATGTTGTACTAAAACTCAGCTTTGTATCCATACATGTAAATAATGATTTCCAAAATTTTGAGGTAAATTTTGCATCTCGACCAATAATATATGTTTTTGGTATCCCATGAAGTTTGAAAATTTATCTCATAAATATATTAGCAATTTTTATAGCTTTATAGGTCAACTTAACGGGTATAAAGTGTACTACTTTGCTCAATTTGTCTACCACAACCATGATTGAGTCGTTTGGTCTTTTATTTTAGCCAAACCAATTATAAAATCCATGGTTATAGTTTCTCATTTCATTACTAAACTCAACTCACATCCTTTCACTAGCTTTGTAACGTTTCGTTTCACTCCTATTGCTAGTTGTACCAACCATGCATTTTTTTGTTTTTCCTTTAAACGTTTACATTTCCCAACTATTGTCGATGCAATGTAACTCAAACTAGCTCCCGAATCTATAAGAATGGAAACAGGTGTGTTCGGGATTTTACCTTCTACTTCCAACATAGTTGATCGATGATCCGCTTGTCGATCTTCAAGGGAGGCATTAATTTAGGACACATTTCTAGCTATGTCGTTGAGTGTAGAAGCTTCTTGAAAAATGTTAAAGGGATCCATCTTCGTGTTAGGATTATGAGGACAATTTCTGTATAAATGGGGCCCATTGCAACCCCAACATTTAATTTCTCTTGTATTGCTACTTAGTCTGCTATTAAGGGGCCCTATACTTTTTGCTCCATTGTTTGGAGTTAAACTTGGCCTATTATAATTATTATTAGTGTAACTTTTATTAAATTGAGCACATAGATCTGTGGACAAACACACAACTCACATGATAGATCACACAATTTACTCAGTTATTGAAGAATGAAACAGTGCAAAAATGGCTTGCAGCTGTGAATGCTTTTCATTAATCAAAGAGTAATTAGATAGATAATTACAATGAAGTACAATGGCTTTAATAGCCACAAGCAATTCGAATCCACATGAGGAAGTTCGAATTGATTAGACTCTACTTGACTGTAGGTAACCAAGACCTTGTTTAATCACTATCGGAGGACTCAATAGTTAACCGACCTTGTCTAAACCATAACCGGAGTTCATCGGAGCTCTAAAACATAACTCAAGTGTTACATTCAGTGTTGACTAAGGTTAACTGACAGTGGTAGGTGAGAAATGCGCCCCACATGTGTTCAGTCAAGTAAACCTAGTGCTAACTGAATGTAGAGGACTAGAACTGAATGTAACTGACTCCTAACTTAGCTTGACTAGTCATTAACTGAAGTGAATTGACCTTGGTTGGTTTCGACACTCCCAGTGGCTTCCTAAATTGTAGGGATTGGTCTAGGAGGCTCCTAAACTGATGCAATCAAGTGCAATTAGTGGCAATGAGCCTCAATTAGTGTTCCCCACACTTTAGTAACTGAAACATGTGCCTCAATTAGGTCAAGTGGACTCAATGGTGTTAATGACTATAAATAGAATGGATGGACTCTCGATTTAGACATGACTCCCGATTTAGACATATGACAAAATTTGGACAAGGGAGGATTAATAATCCTAACAACTTTTTGTTCATTTCCTAAAATGAGAAGGCTTAAATCCTTTCCTTCACTAACTCATATTTTCATTTTTTTATATTGCCAAGTTCCACTGAATTCTGATCTTTGCTTAAATAGCAGATAACACAATTTAGCTTTCCTAATTGCTTCATCTATAGTCTTGAGAATGTAAAATTAAATTTTATCTTTATATGTCAGGGGTAAACAATTGATAAACCGATATACTTTTGTGTTTTCATCCTTGAGATATGGTACGTAATATTGTAAATTAACAAATTTAGTTATGAACTCTTTTATAGTTAACTATCCCAATTTTAAGACGTTAAACTCCTTGGCCTTCTCATCATAATACCGTTTTACATGTACTTTCTCTTGAACATTTTTTTAAAAAGTTTCCAGCTTAATTCCCTGTTGCGTATATTATTTACACTTTTAGCTTCCTGCCACCACAGAGCAACCTTCCCACTCAGCTAAAAAATAGGCAAACGTGCTCTCAGATTATCGTCATAACAATATACTTGAAAATATCGTTTTATATTTAACAACCACGCTTCAACAATCTCCTCATATTATCCATCAAAGATAGGAGGTCTTAATTTCTTAAATCCCCCCTATAGTTCCACTAGTTTTTCTTTTTGTTTTGTATACCTAGGTTCATCATTTTTTTCTAACTCTCTACGTGAGAATTGAAAATTATCTATAGTCTCCTCACTATAATTTTTTGTCTTTTCTTTTTTCCCTTTTCTGACACTGCAAGAATTTTGACCATTATTTTTCTATGATACTTGGTTTGTTAAGCTTTTTAAGATTAATTCATTTATTTATTATTGCTACGATCTAGCATTAAGCAGTTTGGCATTATCTACTTTAAGAATATCTAAGTTAGCTTTCAAACTTCTCATCATCTCTAACATTTCTGATTGCACTTTAGCATTACGCTTTGCTTCAAGTTCCACATAAATACTCACATCTTCTAGTATCGTAATTCCTTCAGGTGTCGGCATTCCTTCTATAATTTGTCTTGGTTCAGCCATTGATATGTCTTCTACCTCTGTGTGCATCAATAACAGATTGTTACTCCTTAGGAACGTTTAAATATATATCCCTTCATATGTATCTTATGGTTTAAATTAAATGATATATATCTATATATATATATACCCATTAGGTCCGAGTGTTAGCTATATTTGATACCATTTGTAACATACCAAAATTCATTTCCATTAAAATTTACTATCAAGTCTTCCCTACTTAGCCGTTTTTATTGCAACATAGCATCTGTGTATTGTTTCGTACCTCTCTAGTATGTCGTAAAAGGGTAAACTTTACACCTAAGATTTCCTTATTGATTAACTTTTGGGGAGAAAATATGTATTACCAAGAAAACTTAAAGCTTTTATGATAATGATAGAGAAGTGAGATTAGTGGCTTATTTAGCTCCTTGAGCTAACACATTTCATCCTTCTAGCTTCGTGTAGGGTTGTGTATGCTTGTATTCCCCTTCTTCACTGAATGTATGACACCCAAACTCTCCAATTCGGAGTTTAATCTCCACTTCTCAGACCGTTGTTGTTTGTAAGGTCGACTAGAGGTTTGTAGCAGGCTTTTTCTATTTATAGAGACGGATAGAAGGTATTGTATGGCCCTTTTTATTTTTGTTTGTTTTCAAAGAAAAATTGTTTATTGGTTTCCCATCGTACCCTTGTAAATTTTCTAACATTCGTAGAAGGCTTGTACCATTTGAGCCTGCGCAAAAGTTAAGTTTCTTCATAAATATTTAGTTTTGGTCCTACTGACGGTGGAAGTAAGTGTATTTTTGTTTAACCTGTATAAACTCTTACTTTTTCTTGACAGTTGTTTATATTATCTATACTTACCGCATTTACAATATTATGGAAGTTTTGGCCAACTATCTTTTAATGTAAACTCCTCAAACAACCATAGTTTCATATATATTCTCTAACATTTTTCTGAATATAAAAATTACTTAAACTCAATCACTTATTTCGCAACAATAATAAATGATAAAACAATTCATACTCAACATTAAACTGAAGTTCAAGTTTTATGAATAAAACATATCTAAATGTCCTTCCTAGAAATGGAAGTTAAATAGCCACACTCCACCCGGCCTTAGGAACCTCGAAACCTTTTTAGTCTACAAGAAATCCACCCCCTTTCCTAGAACTTGAGTTTATGATTCACTCTCTCGACTTTCAAGTTGCCACCAGACATTTATTCAGAGTTATATACTGCAGAACCTAGCACTTCCTCAATGTGCTCTCTAGAAGTTCTACTTCAGAGCCTAACATCTCTCAGATGCTCGATGGCATCTTTGTGCTATTTTTATAAACAAAATTACATAGAACCTACACCCTCATACGTGTTCTCTGGAAGCTCCCTCTTATTTTCTTTTTCCTTGTTTTTTCTTTTCTTTTTCTCTTGAGCATGCTTCCTCATTCCTCTTGCCTAGGACTTTAATAGTTGGTAACTAACTCTCTTCCAAGACTGACCACTTGTCTTCTTAAAAACAACTAAGAATTCAGTTATTAACATAAACTTAGGTTATGTCAATTTACTGCATGGCTGCATAACTTTTGTATTCAATATTCACATTTTATTATTAAAATAAAACTTTGTACAAAATCTATTAGTTTTTATTACATGATTAAAAATATATATAGTTACTTTCAATATTACGAAGGGCATCACAATAAAAATAATTTATGTAATCAAATACATTTAATTCAATTCAATACATTTATTTTTTATGTGCACATGACCATAACCATGATGCAATGATTTAAGTACAACCATCATAGAATGGGCCTAGGTAACACTAAGGATAGATTCCCAAAACCAAATAGACCCAAACACATATAAGTTCATACACGTGAGGATCATTCATTTTTATTCTTCATTTAAAAAAAATGTTTACCAAGGATCTTATACAATTCAATAATAAGCCAATTTTGAGAGTGGTATCAACAACTATATAGGAACCTCAAAATTTAAACACTTCATTGGAACAACAATATTCAAATACTTCATACATGCTTTCACCGTCCAATAAAAAATTCAACTCCCAAACAGGAAATGGATTGGAAATGAATCCACACCTTTTTACTTTGGCATTCACTTCCACCACATTGAAGGTACTCTAGTATTTAGAATTTCGTGTAAAATAATTGTTTATATATTATCTTGTGTATGTTTAAATGAGTATGAGATTGCAAAATAAGCGTTTATATATTATCTTGTGTATGTTTAAATAAGTGAGATTGCAACATAATTAAGTCAAAATTGAGTTGAAACAATTCAATGATATGGAGTTAATATTATTAACTAACTTAGAGTGAATCATTAGAATTAATATGATTAGTAAATTTTTGAAATAATGAAAAGATAAAATCATAATTAATATATTAAATTAAATATATTAACAAGAAATTATCTTCTAATAAATGGAAGGTAATAATAAGATATTTATGTCATTCATTTTTTATAAGAAATGACCTTTCTATTACTGCATATAACTGAAAATAATTACAAACATTGCTCCTGGAAACAAGGATGCAGGCCTCATTTTGAAATCCAAAACAGGAAAGAGAATAGAATATCCCATATATAGAGACAAAGGAGCATGGGAGCGGCCCAGCCTCTTAGCGTGGGTGCTTTATCACCCATACATACAAAACAGAGTAGACGCCGATAGAGCATGGACGTATAAACAACAAAAAGAAAAACCAAACCAGCAAAGAGCCACGGCCTAGCATCCGCGATAAGACTCGGCCTCATCCTGGGCATCGTTGTTGTCTTTCCCCCCATTAACATCCGCTTAACTGGTTTCTTCCATATTCGCATCTTCATCTCTTGGAATGAGCTGAAAGGGTGGCGCTGAGAGGCAAAGCAGGCTACGCATATGGTCGAGGTTGTTCTCCACTTCATCTTTGAACTTGCCCACTGTGATGGGGATGAGCTACGCGTAACTCTCCCTCTCGTTCATGGAACGAGAGAGAATGAGTTTAAGTCACCAGTAGTGCAACATGACCACTCCATCTCCCAATTTCACCCAAAATTCTCCAAAAGATCTCCTCCTCCATGGTAGTGATGGATTATTGGATGCGAGCCGATGTCTCCTCATTGAACAGCCGCTCCCATTGATCTTCCTCATTTACCCCTTCCCCTCCTGTCGATGCTGCCATTTCTCTCCTGTAATGGTGCTTTCTTTTCCTCTTTCTCCTGTGCACTCTATCAATGGTGCCTATATGTGAGTGTTTCACCCAAACTCTGCCTCTTTGCGAGTGTTTAACCCAAGCCCGGTCCACAATCTTCTTGGCAATGGAGTCTCGTTGCTCTTTGGTTAAATAATGCAACGGCACTCAGCAAGATCTTTTAGCAATGCACACCTAGGTACGTGAAATCGTCCTTGCAGGATGACGAGAAAATTTACCTGTCATCTCCATATCCTCCATCTGCGATGAAATATCCTTACCCTGAAGTCCTTCCCAGAGTCATTATTCTTGGGCTTTGGCTCTTAGCTGTGCAGAGGGTTCAATCCTTCCGTGTGAGACCCCTTCAACGATTTCATCCAACGCATCGTGCTATAGCGATGTCCCGTCCGAGTGTATATTGCGATCCCAAGTCATGCATGATAGTCTAGCGGTTGCGCCGTGGCCTTGGATCCTTGGCTCTATAGTCGAATTCTCTCCTCGATGAATCCCCTCCTCGTGTCGGCCTGTCTTTGCTGCAGCTGGCTGCCTCTCTTCCTGACGCCTCACCCGCATCTGAGGATATTTATGTCATTCATTATTAATGTTAAAATGCCAAACAAAATCATGATTACATTTAAAAATATATAGAAAACATATATAATTTATAATATTATAATTAATATAAAAATACAATTCAAAAAAGATTGTGAGGTTTCTTCTTTTCCCATGAAATTCCAATGGAAAGCATTTCAACCATGTATCATAATAACAATTAGTAATCCACTAAAACTCAAGTGAAACCAATCAAACTAAACTACTAAGCTAAAATCAATTATACATATATGCCTCAATCCATTAGTATTATTGCATATTTCAATCAATATTCATTTATATGATAATTTACATAAAATGTTTTCATACAAATTAACGTCTATCTTACATTATAAATAATCAATACATAATGTTATGCCTAATTATATTAATTATATGTTAAAAAATATACAAAAATATAATATGATAATAATGTACAAACTATATCTGGTAAATAATTCATTGTATATGTAATTAATTTCCAATATTAGATCATGAGCTTGCTTAAGTGGTTGAGTGCTTTGAGCTTCATGTAGAAGGTCTTGAGATAAGTTGGTTGTTTATGTTTCATAGTCTCACTCATTGTCCCAGCTAGGTTAAGTGTTATAATGAATGTCAAAAAGTTTGCACTAGGTATCATCCATTAAGTCTATACTGGAAAATGGATAAACCACACAATTTTATTGCTACTTCAAGGAGTTTGTCAATATTTCTCCATATTTTCCTATCAATATAATTTTCTTGAAATGAATGACTACTGATTTATGGAATGGGACTTGTGAAAGACATGGAAATGGTTGATGGCCTTCCTTTCACTCATTAACATTTTTACATGATATAGTTCAATTCATAAAAGTGTTTGGATAAGAGGCTAATTATTGAAACACAACTCAATAAATGTATTGTGAAGCTTTAGGAGTAAAATTCAAATTGCACATATCAAAGATTCTCTTCGTTTTTGTTTAGTTAAATATTTCTTAAAGGTTGGTCATTCTTCTAGGTAGTATTCCACTACACAAGGAAGACACCATTAGGTATATGGGGGTTTAATAGAAATTTAGATATTAAAGTTGAAATTTTATTAGTCCATGCCAAAGCAAAGAATTATTTTAATAAGCTTGTTATTTTTTAGAAATGAAAACCAATCATGTCAAGATATTTCTTTCCTATTTTGTATTATTATCCAAGTTTTGGTTATTTTCTCTTTATGTGAAATAATAAATAACTTTCTCCTTTTATTTAGCCTCACATCAAGGCGACATAAATGTTTAGTTGCGTTGTTTTTGAAATCTTAGTGCATGGTCTAAGTTTCATAAACATCGATATCTTAGATGATCCAAAAAATAATTCAATAAAGAAGAAGGGGCGTCCTAATAGAGATAGAAAAATGAGATACACACAGTTACTCAAAAAACATCTACTTAGTAAATGTCTAGATAAGATCAATCAACACATGGATTATAATATCAACCACAAACAACATCTAATATCTTGCTTATCCATGGAAATAAAACCCATAGATCGATAAATGTACACTTATGTTAGGACCATAAACAAAATTAACATACTAGAGAGATAAAACTTCTTTCCTATTCTCCAAGATCATATTCAATTCCATTCCTTACTCAGAAGTAGGTCCATAATTGGGATCACCACTTATGCCTCATCCCACGGCCTATTTAGGTATATATATGTGAGAAGAAACCCTATGCCCCACGCTATATACTCACTCATGACATTTGATTTGATTAGATTTTAGAAAATGACAATTTGACGTGTTGAAGGATTAGTTTGGTTAATGTGTGGAGATCTGTGTGAATTTAACTATTTATTTAATGAGTAGAGACAACGATAGCTTGGGTGGTTTAGTATTTAATAATTATTTAAGAAAGTCATGCATAGGCTCTTATATGGTTTTATTAAATTGTTTGAACGATATGACTAAACAAATTCTTAACCCTAGCTCATAATAGACTATAAGTTATAGTGTTTCACTATTATTCATTTTAAATTGTGTTTTACTTACATTGAGAGTTTGATGCCAAATGCAATTTTTATTTTTATTTTTCAATATTTTAATATAAAAAGGTAAATTTTTATATATTTGAATATAAAATAAGTAAAAAATTTAATATTTTAATATAAAATAAGTAAAAAATTTAATATTTTAATATAAAAATAAGTACATATTTAATTATACTATAATTTTTTTCTTTGATTTACAAACCATGATCGAATACTTTAAAACATGTAACTTTAAAGTTATTGTTGGCAATTAACTTGATCTATCACAAAAACGAGAGTAAAGTTATCATCTCTCTGGCATGCAAGACATTGCATTATAGTATCACAATCTTACAAATTGTCAAGCAAGCAATCATATAACATTGATAAGCTTTGCCTCACATGGAATAGCCATTATGTGGCTTACCTATCACAAAAACGAGAGTAAAGTTATCATCTCTCTTGCATGCAAGACATTGCATTATATAGTATCACAATCTTACAAATTGTCAAGCAAACAATCATATAACATTGATAAGATTTCATGCCTCACATGGACTAGCCATTATGTGGCTTACCAATCTTGTTTATTATATAAAAGTTCATGAACATTGGAAGCTTGGTGGAAAAAACTTAAACTTTGCATAAAGGATAATTATATTAAAATGTTACATCTTGTTGGTGCTTGTGTGCACCTAGGAGGATTATGAATTAGAGACTGAGTGTTTGTATAAAAAATAAAGGACGAGGGGAGGCATTAACACCCATTCATAATGAAAAAACTAGTTACATAAACATTTTATCTTAACAAAAAAAATTGGGGTCTAATTTATGGTTAGACATTTTATAAATGAAATCCCCCCTCCATGGTGATTGTTGTGGTTGGCTCATATGAAATTGGTTTCTTTTTGTTTTTAAAATAGAAACGAAAAAGGAAGAAACTAGGGTGAACATATGGAAAGAGAAATGGAGAACACTTAGTAAGGGTACCATGGAACTTACATGAGGATTTTTAATAATTAATTGCTACTATTAAAGAATATAACCACAATATAATCTAATGCAGGTAAAATATTTTTTAATGTAGAATAACTTGGTTGGATTGACCTTTCTATTTTCTCAAACATTATCAAAAGAATTATGATTGAAGCTCCCTTTAAGCAATGAGTTAGACTTATTTTAGATCTTATGTGAGCCTCTACCATGTATCCCTTGAAATGATTACACTAGAAGAATAGACATATTGTTGTACCATGAGAAGTCCACTCTGGGAGAAATTTTTAAGGTATCCATAGCCCACTTTAAATCACAATCTAACTCTTTAGACCAAAGGGGGAAACCCTTACTTTGCTAAGAGGCACTACAGACTGCCACCTTAATAATGCCTATGTTGTATACTAGACTCGAGAATTATCATATTTAGTTGAAGCTCTTCCATTTTAGGTTTCACATCGAGCTTGAAAAAAGTTTTGTCATATCATTTAGTATGATTCCCCTTGATTCTCTTGGTTTGTTGTTTCTCTTCCCCTTAGTTGCCCAAAAATTCCAACCCTTTCATTGACGAAAAACGCCCCTTCTATATGCTTTGCATGCCCAGATTCATTCTTAGAAGTTAGTTAGGGGACTTTTATTAGCAATTACTGCATTTGTTTCTCTTCTGATTGTTAAATTGTGTTGCGCATCAAACCTTCCATAAAAATTCATTCCTTCTTATTGAAATAAAACCAAATTAAAGCTCCTATTGTATTTACACTAAAGGTGTTTTTTAAGGGAAAATGAATCTAAAAGCATTTTGTTTAGACCCATCGATATTTATGGCAATGATAGAAAACCATCTACTTATATGGGTGTTCCTCTTTGTGTGAATACTTCTTGGAGTTTATCCTTTGTTCACATGGCATGGTTTATTCTTTGTCTTTCTCTACTTCTAGGTTTCTTCCTTATTGATGGTGTGGTAGACATGATGATTGATTCCATGATTTCAACCTTCCTCTTGGTGTGAATACCTCCTCATCGTCCACATGGTAAGGCTTCTCTTGTGTATTCATTTGCTTCTTGGTTCTTTCCTTTCCAATGTTTTTTGTAGATAGGATGGCCACATCCACCATTTCATCTGGCTAAAATATTACAAAGAGCAAAGGATGGAAATAATATTATGTTGTACATAGATTTCCTCCATACTATTTTCAAGATGATGAGGAAGACATCAATGCAAACCTTTGTTGAAGAAACTAAAGTAGAAAGGGAGGTCATAAAGGATTAATCATCAAACTGAGTGTTCTATGCCATTTTGGTTTCATTACAATTATAATTGAATATTCATTATCTCCATTAAATGGTGTGAATACTTCCATTCTTCTATGGAGTGTGAAAACCTTAGTTGGAATATGCATGTAAATCCATAACAACATTAAAAAGTCATGGACATTTTCACAACCTCAAAGATGAAGGAATAACTAACATTTGAAAATGGAAAAAATATTTAATTGAATTTGCATGAGTATAATCATTGTATAAACACCATTTTAATTGTGTATGGATGCCAAAAAACCCTTGTAAGCATGCATGGTTGTCAATGAATGAGGTCAATGTTGGAACTCTACAAATAAAATATGTGCTAAGATCCCATAACCTCCGTTAACAACCTAATTTTTCTCACCTATGTTTACTTGAGAATAATCACCATTATATGTCATTTATGGAAATATTAGCCCCATTTCCATCACCTCCATCATCACATGAACTCATTAGTGTGACAAAAAACTAAACCAATGTAACAACACCTTTTTATTAAGAAGATTTTGAACCTAATTAAATGGTAGATTCCTTGAGAAAAATTCAAAAAATAACTAATCCATAAGGTGTCTATTGATATCCAGATTCATTATCTTCAAGAAATCAAGTAATAATTCTAATATTTCTCAGATAACTAGTAAATTTCAAAGAATTGTAACCCAAAGACTCAAGAATATCTACTTACCTAATTGATGACCAGCTTATCCAATTTTGCATGCAGACCTTGTCTTTTGTTAGGCACCAACTCCTTTATTAGCAACAACCATTGGGGAAAAACTCTCCACCCAACCAAACCTAGAAAAAGTTGAGGATCCTGGGACTGCAAGAATTATCCCTATTCCAGACCAGGTGAGACCTTACTCTTTTCTCTCTCAACCTATGTACAACAATTTCCTCCTCCTTAACCTCCCCCTCCGATAGGTGCACTCACAAACAACAAAAAACCAACACAAACAACATACAAACCCTGAAAATCAACTTGGAAGGATAGATCCCCCACCTCTTGGTATTTCTTCCTTTTTATTACTCAATTTCTTAATTTTGCATGGATGACACACTTGTCATCCATGCACCCAAATTAAATTACAATGCACATATTCCTTTGTGTTTTTACATATTAAGTAAGAGTTTCACTGCTACCATATGTTATTTATACTTGTACTAATGTATAAGGTTGGAATGTTACATACCCCCCCCCCCCTTCAAGAAACTTCATCCCGAAGTTATAACCCTATAGAAACAAATACAAATACTTATTCAATGCAGATAATAGGTCATATAGATAGCTAGTACTATTTTGAAGATGAGAGGTTTATACATGTGGCCATCACACATAATTTTCACACCTGCACTAATACAATCATGGCACTATAAGTTGCAACATGCCCTTGATTAATTCCCAGGTGTCTAATTATATGCAATTAATCATACAATTATGCATCAAACTCATTACATAGTCAAGGGGTGGCAAGTGTGGGGTGGTCCTCTTTGACCCTAGTGGAAAAGAAGTGGCTAGGTTCTCTTGGGGCCTAGGATACACAGAAACCATTTTTGTTGATATTTATGTTTTATATGTTGGATCATAAATCATTTTGACCTTAACAATCTCTCAATTGATAAATTTTGGGGATTTTCTCTTGGTTATTCAATAATTTCGCAACCATTTTTTTCAGTCTCAAATGATTCAAACCATATTCTTAACATGATTGAGTAGAATCTGCATCGCATTGAACAACTTTCTTTTTGACATGTCTGGCGTCATTATAATTGTATAGACGACCATCTTACTAATGAAGCCACAAAATTAGATGAGGGAATTTTGGTGATAAATGGCACTCCTCCACAACGAAAATGGATTCCATAACCCATTTTGATTGGCCTTATTTTGTATTAACCCAGAACTTCGAAAGAAATGGGTTTGTGATTGCACAGGAAACACATCGCCATGAAATCCATCATATTTTTTCTCATTTATTTCGCACATACTTCCTTTCTCATCTATGTGTGACTTTGGATCTTCATGCCATGATCGTTATGTACTGCGTAAAGGTAATTATGGAGTGTGGTGGGTATTTTTTTGGAGAAGATGTGACAAATTTGTGTCATAGGATGGTTCTTATTTCTCTTCTAAACCTGAGCAAGATGATTTGGAATGGGATTGATGTGTCGCCTCCTTTTCTTTTCCATTATGATCCCCATTTTGAGGTGGTGAAGGTAGGGTCATTGAAGAAGAGGGAGGATATATGCTTACAGATTGCAATTCAGTGTACAAGGATTATGTTAGGGTTGTCAAGGGAAGAGGTGGAACATAGTTTGAGAATCGAATCTTATTTCACGATGGTTGGAGATGGGTTTTTTATTAACTTCGCAACCGACCTTTGGAAGCAGAAAGGGGTGTTTTGGTGGTCTGAAGGTGTTGTGCATTTTTTAGTAACATATATACAGTTTCTATTGTTTTCTATTGGCACAAATTCTAGAATGGAGGGTGTTCAGGGTGGTGTGATGGAGATTAAGTAGGCTATGGGGGAAGCCATAGGAATAAATAAGACATTGCTTCGAGTTGAGGGACAATTGGAGAGGATTGAAAAAATGATGGAGAGACTTAGTTGTCAAATGGATATGGAAGAGTATATGCATGGTAGGTTGGAAAATAGAATGGAGACGTAGGAAGAGAGAATGGCCTAGACGGTGCTTGATAAAGAATAAAAATAGTCTTTAATTCAGGAATTGGCATATGGTTGGCAATCTAGTGTTGGGGACTTATCCAATTCCAATTTTATGGAAATGGACATTGTGCAGTAGATGACTTTGGCTCAATTTGAATATTTCAGCATTCCACAAATGGGAACTAGAGGATCACATGCCTGATTAAGGTATTTTTGGCACTATTTCGATTGTGCTAGTTTATGATCTATCAATATGTCTTATTGTTAGGTCATTTATTAGAAATTACAGTTGTTATACCCTTTGGTTTTTACCATTTCATCTTTTTTTGTATTGAGCTAAGGCAATTTTA
The DNA here is from genome assembly GCA_001517045.1 of Pseudotsuga menziesii. Lineage (NCBI taxonomy): Eukaryota > Viridiplantae > Streptophyta > Pinopsida > Pinales > Pinaceae > Pseudotsuga > Pseudotsuga menziesii. Next base: position 459,922 of record LPNX010196373.1, read on the forward strand.
AAGTCCTTGTGTTTTGTCTAGGGCATTTTGTACTGGAAATTGGGATGCTTAGGTTCTCCCTAGGATTTTTAATATAAATATATTAAATGTTTCCATTAAAAAGAGTTTTCATTACACACTCAAGCATCATTCTAGTCAAATAAACAAAGAAAAATAAATAAATATAGAACATTCATGAAACTCCATCCTTCCTTACTCACCCTCTTTCTAATAATCATACCATTTTCCATGTCCATAATACTCCTCGCTAATACTCTAGATGGTCCTGATTTCTATGGCACGTGACCTCTACTATAACCTATCCATGGATCATACAATAGGAATCTGAAGTTCCGTAGGAAGTTTCTACGGCTTAGCTACCCTCCCAACTTTCTGTAAATGTGTGGCCTCATCAAAATTTATTGGAATATGGGTCTCATCTAACCGAAATCTAGTTACCAATACACTGATCCCTACATCAAGATCATTATACCCTAGACATCAAGATGGCATACACTCCCTCTTTATGCACCCTTAAGGTTCTCATTCACGGGTATTGGAAGTACCCCCGTATGCATCCCCCTTTGGTACTTTCAAAAGTCTAAAAAGAACCATTGGCACATATTTAATTTTTGAGTGTGTCCCCCAACCCATAAGTTATTTGTTATATCCATTCTCATTAGTGGTTATGCCCTCCCACAAAATCCTAGAATGGTTAGCATCCTAAGGCTCCGTGAATGGATCAACTAAAACAAACTTCCACTTGCCGTAATAAACAATAATTGGTAGTTATCTTCTCAAGATAATAACATATCATGAAATCCATTACGAATAACAAATCACTATAACTAGTTATCATATATGATCATGAATAATGTATAGTCACAGGTTGATATTTTACAATAGAACAATCATAAGTCATCATCATGGAATAATATCCCTCATAACTATGTTTTATCTATCATGAACTACCAACATAAATTTATAAGACAATATATTATATATCAAATCACACCAAATAACAATCCATGATATCATCAAGCATCATGATAAACTAATATAGCATGAAAAACCATCATGAATTAATAGCATATTATGCAATAAAGTACCCTACCTAATATCAACATGAACAATAACATATCAAAAACTAAATGTCATATGTCACCAAACACCATGAAGTACTATAATGGGTATCAACATGAAATAGCAAGTATCAAACTAATTATCACATGTCATCCTCATGAAAACTCGGAAACCATTCATGAAATAGGATCATATGCAATCACCCAAATTAAGGAATATGACTAGGATTAATATTCCCATTAAATTTATATTTTTTAATTAAAAAATTTATGCAGCATATTCAAACTCAATAACTATTGTTATTATCACTTATCATTGACAATGATTTATCTTGTATGCATCTATGAAATCAATGAATATATGTATCATAGATCTACCTGGTCATAAAGATACAATTCTATCATTTAATAAGTCTAATTTCAAGTTATATAAAGCTTAAGCACCTAGGATTTATCCCAGAATTGGACTAGCCAATCGTAATCCAATACTAACCTAGTCCAATAGATCTCCAACATTAATCTAATGTCTATCATAAATCTGGCTTATATAATGCATATTCTCATGAATAAATATCATATGTAGGATTGATTAGATATGAAATAAAACTGGAATATCTAGCATTCATACATCCAAGGATAAAGGAAAATCAAACATGTTTTAAGAAGCTTGACGAATTCAAAGAAACCATGACAAAGAGCTCATAACCTAACGAGTTGTTTTTAAGTGTTGGAAATAATATGTTAAGGCTACTATTATATTCGCAGAACTCATCTTTGACAAATAATTTCAACATCTATGTGAATATTCAAAGAAGATGTTTCCCATGGAATAAGTATAAAGATTAGGGTTTAAAATTTGAAGATAATAATGAGATTAGATAAATTTGTGTTATATTGCATATGAGACCTGAATGACACCTATATTCATGTAACCAAAAATGTTTTCTCAATGGAAATTGAAAGGGTACCATATGTGAGACCGATTCATGACATAAACGATTACTATTAGAAACATCATATTTGATGCAAATATCATATATTTTATATTAGAGACCATGATTACAAAACACACACACATTTTCTCTCTAATATTCTAGATTTAGTAGTTATTTTAACCATCAATCCTATTTATTGTATACATGGAAAATTTCTTGGGCAAAATTCAGCCCATGGGCTAATTTTTAACCTTTTTCCCAAAAAAATGTTCATCAATTTCCATTTTTTTAAATTTGATTCACACAAATTTCATGGGATAATATTTTCTAACCCTAAAAATCGTCAAAATTATCTAGAAACTATATCAAATCCTTAGAAATTTGAATAGTTTTATAAAAATATCGTCCAACATTTTATGGTTGGAAATTTAAGAATTAGTAAGATTCCCCAATACTTTTGCACTTTAATAATATTATAAATGCTTAAAATTTTCTCTAATTGTATTTGTATATTTTGTAACTGGTCTTAAATTCTAGTTAAACCAAAAATACTTACGATGATGAACATACTTTAGTTCTCTAATATTGTTTTATTCAAAATTATTTTGAAATATAATCATACAAATAATATATAACAAAATCATTTATATATTGTATCTTATTACTTTTATTACTTTCATGAAATAAGTTTCTATATACATATCTCTCAGTTTTTTTTCTTATTTTAAACATTTACATTCTTGAATAAGCACTTTGTCAATACCTTTTCTAAATAAAGTTTCTAAACACTATATAAATACTAGAAAATGTTTTTGAAAATTTCTTATTCCATAATTATCTACGAGTTTTTTTCTTCATTTTAAATTTTTTACACTCTTGAATAAACACTTCGTCAATATCTTTTCTAAATGAAGTTTCTTTAAGACTAGATAAACACTAGAAAATGTTTCTCAAAATTTGTTATTTCATAATTATTTGTGTCGTATTCTTAATTACTTCAATGTATATATTCCATTATTTATTTCTATAAAATTAACTTAGATTATATCAAATTTTTAACATAGATCATATATAAAACATTTTAATAAATATTTGTGAGATTATATAAACCAGCGTAGATCCAAATTCTGGGTTCTATCAAGCGTCGAGATGGATCAAATCTCTAACCTCTTCTTAGGTATCCATTGATTTGATTCAAACCAAAAGACACATATTTTTATTTAAGGTCCACATATAATTTTATTATTATTAATATTTAATATTATTTATGGCCGACATATAATATTTTTTATTTTGTTAGGAACAAACATTGCATCATTCATTTCCCCACACGTGGTTTTAAAACCATATGCAAGGCCCTCCTACAATCATGGGTTGTTTAGGAGGCCTTGCACATAGTCTTAAAACCATTTGCAAGGCCCTCCTAAACTATGTACAATAATACCATGGGTTGTTTAAAAGGCCTTGCACATGGTTTAAAAACCATGTGCAAAGCCTCCTAAACCATGTACAATAAAACCATGGGTTGTTTAGAATGTCTTGCACATGGTTTTAAAACCATGTGCAAGGCCAACATTTTTTTGCAGATAATTCAATTTTGTGGTTTTTTGACCCACAAATTTTTTTACGGATAATTAAATTTTTAATTTTTTGTTGTTTTGTTAGGTAGGAAGATTACCACATCTCCCCCATATTAGATTGTTTTTGTGGCCGACATTTATTTTGGCCTATTAGAAAATTTATTTTTTATTAATAAAAATAAAGTTACGAAAGTGATATTATTTTTTATTTTGTGTTACAAAATCTCTCCCATAATATTCACTATCACAATTATTTTTGGCTGACATGTTACATACTTTAGTAACGTTACATCACGTTACAAGATCTCTCCCATAATATTCACTTTCACTATTATTTTTTGTCGACATGTTAGTAACGTTACATCACGTTACAAGATCTCCCCCACACTGGGCTGTAGAGCGCCTCTCGGCACAATAACAATTTTATTCATAATTTAACACAAAATGATATATAAAACATTTTCATTAAAAAAATATTATGATTATATAAATAAATAAATAAAAAATTATTCATAATTTAACCAAGATCATGGTTAAATCCAATCTACTTTTACCCAATTAGATTACAATTTATTAGATACCCATCTTACATAATTGCTTATTATTTTTTAAAATGAAATTTCTGTGCATTTGCAGTTGTAAAATATAATCACATTTACGGATAATTTGTTTAATATCAAATTATATAGTTTATACCCATAATTTGTTTAATATCAAAATATATATTTTATATATGAGGACTCGATAATTCTTATTCTTTACACCATATAATTTTGAAAATTTGTTTCGTATGAAATCAAATGACTTTGCCTCCAATTCCGTAAATGTTAGTTGATTTTTCACCAGAATGTTGGATCGATCTTATTTTATCAACATCAACATCTTATAGGTCTAAGAGCGCGCTCTCCGACACTAAGGGTTTTGAGAGTAGACAAATATTTTGCATGGGGCGGTTAGGGTTCCTTCCTTGGTCGTCATCTCCTTTCACGTTTGAGGTCATTGGTAAAGGTATTATGGGGGAGATTTTTAGTGGCGTTTACTTGTGGAGTGACAAGTCATGAAGAATTTTAGCGATGATTGTACTATTTGAAAGAAAGGTAATACATATAAAGGAAATCAAATTTGTTATCTACATTTAGATAACGAGAATTTACTAACTAATAACTGAAATATTATTTACAATGAAATCCTAAAGGATCAATCAACATTCCCCCTTAATCCGAAGGGACATTTGACATGCCAAGATGCATTCTAAATTTTTCAAACTTTTCACGACCCCATACTTTAGTAAAGATATTTGCAATTTGCTCTGAAGTAAAACAATGTGTCAGCTGAATGGTTTTGGCCTCAACATGATGTCGAATTAAGCAACATTTGGGATTGATATGTTTGGTTCAATCATGGAATTTTCAATTCTTGTCCAATTGAATTGCAGAAGAGTTGTCAACAAAGAAAAGCGTTGAAGTCATTTGTTTCTCTTGCAAGTCTTCAAGTATTTCATGAAGCTAAATGATTTATTTTGTGGCTTGAGATGATACAACGTATTCACCTTCAATTGTAGAATCAGCAAGAACATATTGCTTCTGTGATCTCCAAGTGATAGTTGTTGATCCAAAGTTCATTAAATAACCTAAAGTAGACACCCCATGCTCATTATCTTTGTCAAAATCAGAATCTATATAACCAGTGAGATGGAAGTCTGAAACTTTAGAATGTTTGATGCCATAAGATTAAGTGCCTTTTAATATTTGAGCTCTCACTTTGTTGCATTCCAATCATATTAGAGGAAATTTCAACTCAAAATCGGCCTCCTAAAATGAACTAGTAAAATAATAGTTAAAATAATAAAATAATATTTTTTAATTTTGGAGGAAGAAAAGAAAAAAACTACTTTTTGTTTGTATTTTTGACATATCTCCCTATGTTTTTACTCAAATTTCGATCGAGAGAGCTCGTTGGATGCGGAATTAAATTCCGCATCCAACGAGTACCCACTCGGCATACTTTTGATGGACCCCGCTACCCCAAAAACAAAAAATACCTGAAAAAATGGAATGATGACATCATCATTTCGTTTTTCCAGATATTTCTTGTTTTTGGGGTAGCGGGGTCCGTAAAAAGTATGCCAAGTGGGTACTCGTTGGATGCAGAATTTAATTCTGCATCCAACGAGCTCTTCCAATCGAAATTTGAGTAAAAACACAAGGAGATATGTCAAAAATACAAACAAAAAAAGTAGTTTTGTTTATGATACCTATCCCCAAATTTATATTAAAAAAGTGTTTAAGACCTATACGGTATTTCAAATTTAAAGCAATTTAATTGGCGAACACATGATGACATGGAATTTGAATAAAAGTTAAAAGGCCCATTTTGAGTTGAAATTTCCTCTAATGGCCTTCGTATGGTTGATGCATAAACCTGGAAAGTATTCCTACAACAAAAGTTATGTCAGGACAAGTAGTAGTAAGATAAATTAAACTTCCAACAAGGTGCTTGTACTTTGTTGGATCTTCAAAGGTGTTATTTTCATTTGAAGTAAGCTTTAGATTCTACTCCATTAATGGTGTAGAAACAAAATTACAATCCTCCATACCAAATTTGCTCAATAATTCTCCAACATATTTTTTCTAAGAAATAAAAATGTGTTTTGGATTTTGATCTACTTCAATTCCTAAATAATAATGTAATAATACCAAATGTGTCATATCAAAACCTTTTTTCAACTCTCTTTTAATAGAGGCTATATAATCATCATTATTTCTCATGAAAAGCAAATCATCCACATAGACAACTAGATATACAACTTTCTTGACAAAAAAAATTGCATCATCTAGATTGAAATGCTTATAATTCAATTTGAAAAGATGTTCAAATAATTTTTCATACCATGCTCAGGGTGCTCGCTTCAAACCATACAAAGATTTTACCAATTTACATACCTTTCCTTTGATTGGAAAAACCTTCAAGGTAAGTCATATAAACATCTTCTTTCAATTCTCCATTCAAGAAGGCAGTTTTAACATCCATATGATGTATTTTCCACCCTTTTTGTGCTGCTAAAGAAAAAATAGTTCGAATAGTGCCCCATTTTGTTGTAGGAGGAAATGTTTTTGTGTAATCGACACCTTCTTTCTATGCATATCATTTTTCTACAAGTATCTCTTTGTGTTTTTCAAGTGAGCCATCTTCTTTATACTTGTTCTTATATATCAACTTGCATCCAATAGGTTTGGTTTCAAGTGGAAGGTCCACCAACCTCCAAGTTTCAATTTTTATGAGAGCATCATACTCTCTTTGCATTGCACTTCTCCATACATCACTAGTTACTGCTTCTTAAAAAGAAACAGGCCCCATCAAAAGCGTAAAAGTTTAATTCACAATCTAATGTGACAAAATCATCATACCTTTTTGAAAATGTCTTAGTCTGTGTCGATCTACGAACTTGTTGTTGTTGTGTTTGCTCCATTTCTTCTTCAAGATAAGGTTCTTCATTATCTATGAGACCTAACTTATACATTCCATTAACAATATCATCAACTTTTTGACCCTCTGTTTCATCAACTTGTGCATTAGAAGAAATTGTTGTTATAGAAGGAAATCCCAAAAATTGACTCCAAAACATTAACTTAACATTCTTAAAAAACATCATGGATCTTATCATATTCAACAATGTCCTATTCATACGTTATGTCACACCATTTTGTAGTGGATTATAAGGAACGGTGGTTTGATGTTGAATACCATTCTCCTACAAATATTTTTCAAAATATTTAGATGTATATCCACCACCATTATCAGCTCTAAGGGTTCCAATATTGAGCTGAGTTTCATTTTTAATCCACAAATGAAAATTTATGAATGTATCAAAAGCTTGAGATTGTGATTTTAATAAATAAACCTAGCACATCCTTTTAAAGTCGTCAATAAAAGTCATTAAATATTTGTTACCATTTGTTGATGGAACATGCATGTCCCACATAAATCTAAGTGAATAAGGCCTAGCTTTCTAGAAGCTCAGAGCATAGAATCATGAAAAGGTTGTTTACTGTGCTTGCCTAAAATAGAAGCATCGCATTGGGAAAGTTGTCTTGGAATAATAGGAAGACCTTGAACTCCTTTCTGTTTCATAATTCTAAGACTATCAAAATTAATATGACCAAATCTAAAATGTCATAACAAGCTGGAAGACAAGTTACCATTATGTTGAGCCAAATTTGCATAATTCTATGAATTGAATGAGGTACCATTCAACTTTAAAAGTTTGTCATCTTACACTCTTGTCATTACAATCACATTATCATAAGCTCTTATAATCTCAACGATACCATCAAACATATGTATTGAGTGACCTTGTTGTCTAATTTGCACAAGAGATATTAAATTTCTTTTCAATTTGTGAAACACAAAGAACGTCATAAAGTATGTATATCAAGAAGACCTGGTAATTTAATTCTAACAGGTCCAATTCCTGAGGGTTTTAACTGATACATATCTACCAAATGTACTACCCATCAATTTGATCACTAAATGTCTCAAAGAAGTATTTTCTAAATGTCAAATGGCATGTGGCTCCAGTATCTAACAATCAAATGTCATTCCAAGAAAATGAAGTACTAAAAGCTTCTTCAGTTCCAAGATTACAATGTGCAACAACATAAAGTGTAGATTCAGAAGGGTTACTCGTTTCCTTTATCTTGTATTTTCTCTTTCTTGTTATTCTACAATAACTAGCAGTATGACCAGTTTTTCCACATCTATAAAATTGTTACTCTCCTTGATTATACCTACCCCCCCTCTTCCCGTGTACTATCATCTTTGTCCTCTATCTCGACCTCTGCTTCTATTTTCATCCTTTGCAAATTCGTCTTTTGATTTGTGTCTTTTATGTGCAAGACACAAAGTTTCTTCATTGGGATTAGACTCCTTCCCAAATGCTTTCTCTCTCTCTGCAATTTTCTCAACAAGTTTTTCAAAGGTCGTATCTTTCCTCTGGCCACTAGCTTGAAGTGATTCTAAATAGTGAGTATATGAAAGGTAGAGAGCTTTAATAAATTCAATAATTTGAATGTCAACTTTTACACAAGTTGCATCAATATCATGGAAAATAGCTCTAATTTTAGAAGCAAGTTTCATATGATCATTATCTTTTAATTCTAAGTTAAATAACTTCTTTAACAATTGTATGATTTCAAGTTCAGAATGTGAATCATACAAATATTTTAGTTTAATTAATGCTTCCCAAGCACTTTTGCTAGAAACTAAACGTCTACCTGTGTATTCATTTACATAGGTATAAGCCTTCTTATCCTTGTTTTTTCATAGTGCAAACTATTTGGTGTTAGTAGGTGGTATTGGTTCACTTTTGTCCACTTCAACTACTGCATCCTCTCCATATTTCTCGTTTTTAAAGTTCCCATTTTCACAAATTTCATCCCACATGTCATTAAAAATAAGGGTATTTTTAACTTTACGAAACCATTCGTGATAATTTTCTTTACCAGAAAGAATTACTCCAACAATTGAATTTAAAGAATTCATTGTAATTTGTTGTGCACAAATTATAGTCTGATATATTATTTTCCTCTCAATGGATGTTCTTTAAAATCTTTTTATATTCTAAAAATATTTCCCCAAAGGTTTAATAATTCAATTTAAAAAACATTGCACCCAAATATAAATGGTGGCTTAAAAACTTTTATTTTCTAAAAAGAACTCCCCAAATAATTGATAATCAATTTAAAGAAACCAAATATTGCACACAAATATAAATGATGGCTCTCTTCTTTTTTTTTCTTAAAAAATAAGTAAATAATTATTCTAAATAATTACTAAAACAATTTGCGTGCAATCTCCCATTTATGTGCAAACTTTCTTCCACAATATTTCCTAAGCAGCTCTACTTTCTTGGTGACGGCTCCTTTGCAGGATCCTCCTTCAAAGGCTCCTTCTCTCTCACTAAGTCTTTCTCACCAATGCTTCGCTTCCTTGCTCTAATACTACTGACACAAGTCGTGAAGAATCTCAGTGATGATTGTATTATTTGAAAGAAAGGTAGTACATATAGAGGAAATCAAAATTGTTATCTGCAGTTAGATAATGAGATTATTAACGAGAATTTACTAACTAATAACTAAAATATTATTTACAATGAAATCCCGAAGGATCATTCAACATGGAGAAGGCTTCAAACCTTTGTGCGTTGACTTGTTGTGAAGTTTCATCCTACAGAGGCAATGACGACCTATTGTGGTGTTCTTCTTGCAGCAGCGGTGACGACTGAGATGGGTTGTGGGTTCCTTCTTTTGACCTACGGATGATGGGTAGTGGAGCCCTCTTTATCAGTTGGTTGTTCTTCATCATTCTTTCACATGTGGCTATTGTTGCCTGACATGTGACTTTGCAGTGAGTGTTTAGAACCTTTGGGGTATCTCATGACGCGGTGTGGCTCCGGACTTGCTTCCTTTTATCTTCATACTGGATTATTCCATGGGCCTCATTCTAGTTTTTATGCCCTCTTGTGCAATTATTCTTTGTATATGTGCTTTAAGCACACTTATTTTTCCTTGTTATAGGGAGATGGATGCTCGGGTTTTTGGGTTCTTATTTCTCTTCGAGCAAATATATCCAATGCTTTTGCAATCGTTGATAGGTCGACAGGCCTCTCTATAGTCAGTTGGAAGCTCATTTGCAAGATTTTGTAAATTTGTCTTTGTTGAGAAAAATGGGAAGATATAGATTTTGTAAATTTTTCTTTGTTGAGACAAATGGGTAGATATGATTCTTAGCAGTCTATGTATAATGTGTTTCATTAAGATTAAAGAAATGTGCCTTTTTTTTGAGAAAAAAAGAATTTGTTCGTTATTTATCACTCCTATTGATTTTTAGTTACACACCCAATAAATGATGAGATGTCATTTCAAATAAAACAAGTTGTAAGTAGGGTTCTAGGTAGGCATTGGATCATATTAAATTATGTCTCATTCATTCTTCTATTCATAAGTTGAATAAATATGATACCAAGAATTGTAGTGATACAAAGCATATTTGCAGAGGAATGTCAAGTAGATTTGTAGAGGAATAAAACTTATTTTAGAACTGAAACAATATTTTACAGAATATGAGCCAAGGAAAAAGAAATGTTGCTATGTATGCACCCATGGAATTGTAGTGGCCATTTAAGACTGAACTGACATCAATAAAACTCTCATATCTCATCTTAACCACCCAAGCTAGACCCCATTGAAAAAATGTGTTTCGGTAACATTTCGACGACAAGGTACATGTTTTACATGTTTGGAAACAATTCCTCAAAATTTTCATATAATCCCTCAAGTATTCTTTTTATCTTGTCCATTTTATGGGAAACAAGAAAATTAAATTGTCTCATAAATTCACATGTAAATTTCTAGTTTGCACAATTGCAGTCTGGTAGTTCTAGGGTTAGCGTTTTCAATAATGAAAGGGAGAAGCATGGATGTGTGGGTCATCTAATTTTATAAAAGAGATGGTTTTATAGAATTCATTGCCAATGTCATCCATGCTTCTGTCAAGTTATGATATGCATTCAATAGGTACAGAGGGAGTGGGAGACAACAATGGCATCCATGCAGCCTCTCCAGCTTATCCAGAAGAAATAAAACTTGGTAATTCTTGAGGTCACCTACTATAACTTTTTCTAATTCCAAAGCTTATAACTTGTTATGTTTTGTTAAACTCACTTAGTTGATTTACTCTTGTATGAATATGAATGACCTCATGCCCTCCCTTCCTTGAGCCACATACCTTAATGTATAAGGACATGATTTCGATCACACTTCTAAACAACAACCCACATTGAGGCAGGTCAATATTTCTTGGAGATATTAGTATTCTACGAGGATGAGCATAAAATATTGATCACCATATTCTGTGAAACCTAAGAGTCCGACAATACCCCCAGTATCTTTGGTTGAGAAAAACTAATAGTTATTGCATAATTATTTGCCTTCCGAACAACTAACTAGATACCAATTGTGCATGTAATATTTTCCTTTTCTTTACCATATACCAAGCTAATATTTTCTAATATGTCCAAGTGAAATGATTTGGGATAAAAAACAAGAGACTAGTAATGAAAAATAATTAATTGGATAGAAAAACTTAAAGAACTAGTATTCTGCAGAGTAGGAACTTATTACTAGGATAAGGAAAGAATGAGTTAGTTGAGAGGACAACCAAAATGTAATATTTCATATCATAAATCTTCTAGTAATCCTAAATATTTGACAGTGGATTTGTTGCATGAAAGAACAATAAGCTGCAAAACCACAAATTTTTCTATTGCATACTAGAAAAACCCAGAAAAGTCATCCACCTCATGCATTGACAAGTTACAAATATTACTATCATGGGAATGCAGGAAAAGGCAAGATAAAATCATGATGGATTATTTTAGTGTGAGAGACTGCGAAGGAAATTATATGAGCTTGATCCAAAAGTATAGACCTAGAACATTATGATTAAATCCTTGATGAATGCAAGCTTGAAATAAAAAATTGCCTCTTTAAATATTTTCTATGGGCTCAGAGGTACAGGGAAAATAACTGCAGCAAGATTCTTCATTGTGGAATGTAATTTTTCATCTTACAATGGGAAATTAAGATCATGTTGGAATACATAGAATGTTCACTTTTTAAATCTAGTGAATTCCTCGTATCACAAAACTAAATGTTGCAAGCGATAATCATATTGAAAAGCTTGTTAGAAAGTGGCAACAAGGAAGGCCTTCTATCATTGCATGCTAGGAAGACATTAAACAGGAAGCCAAATGTATTTAATGTGATTTTCCTAAGTTTGGACTTAGTAAAATACATTAATTATTCTAATTTGATTTTGACTCAATGGAATCACTTTTATAAAGTGAAAAGTAAAATAAACTTAAGTGATGGCTAATCTAATATTGGCCATAGTGAGCGTTAGTGTTTTCGCTTAGCCATTGAATTAAAATGAGATTTGGTGGAGAGGACACACACACACAGGTGAGATACAGACAAAGACAAGTCAGACGGAGAAATTTCCCAAGAAGGCGGAGGAGCATTTACCCAACAGAGTCATCGAGCTTCAAGGTTGAGCTAGAGGCCGTATAGGATCACACAGAGGGTAGTCATACCATTCGGCAAGGGCATCCATACAACCGTACAAAATCTGTACAAGCTAACGCCAGCATCGTACATATCCATACAGTTGCACAGAGGAGGTCGTATTGCTAACACAGGGGTCGTATAGCTGCGTTGGGGGTGTTAAAATAATGTAACTTCGGAAGATATTCTAGATGTATTGTATTCCTCCTTCTGAAGATGATTTTGGTCTTGTTAGATCCATTGAAGAATGCAATGTAAACCTTCGAATGTAAGTCGGGTCAATAGTACCCAAGTGTCAATATAATAAATTCTATTTGTGGTTTCCAATTGGACAGGTTAGCCCTATCATCTAGTGAAGTCAACCCCACCAAGTTAGAGGTCAAGTCAACAGAAGAATATAAATAGGGAGGCGCTCTCCTTCATTTGTACACACTCACTCAAGCAGTTTTGCAAGAGAGAGAAGAACCAGTGCGCCAGAAAGAAGTTAGAAGCAGTTGTCTGGGTTTTACACTGCTCTGGTTGAGATCTATATTGAGGAAGTTTTGCGGGGTTTTCTCCCTTGTGGTTTCCCCGAGGAAAATCTTTGTGTTCTTGTGCTCTTATGTTTTATGTGCATGTTGTTCTCTCAGTGATATTCTAGTAATTTGTTTTAAGATATCATCTAAGAAAAATGATAAAACTTAACATCGTATCAGAGCCACCCTGAAAGGAAGCACTGCACAGCTAGGGTTTTTCATTCTTAACAAATACCTCGACAGATCAGCTAGGAAAAAGGGCTCCCTCAACTCGCCCTTGAAGAACGCATATTTCTATGAAGACAAATCCAAAATCCAAGAAGTTTCAGTTTTTGACTAGTTATTGCTGTCGGGACAAACTAGGGTTTCAATTTTCTGAGAATCCATCATCAATCTCATGAAAAGAAAGTTACAGTCTACCTCGCCTCAGGGAGACGCATCTTTTCCACCTCTCAACCCTATTAGGGTTTCCAGTTGATAAATTAGGGTTTCTACATCAAACCCTAGGTCAACCAGGAGGAGGTTAGCCAGAAACTGTTTTTTTCAAGTAATTACTCTTCCTCCTTGTTCCATTTGAAGTTCTCATTCTATTGAAGATGACTAAGAACACCAAGCTAGATGAAAAACTTGAAGGTGTTGAAAACTTTAGAGCATGGAAGTATAGGATCATGCTCATCCTGCAAGAGAATGATCTAGACAAGTTTGTGAAGGAGGAAGTGAAAGAACTAGAAGAGGAGGAGGATAAAGTCCAAGCATAAGAAGGATATGATCATATCCAAAAGCATCATAGCTCACTCCATCAAGGATAACTTGATTCCTCAAGTATCATCAAGGGAAACTCCAAAAGAAATGTTTGATGCTCTCTCCAGTCTATTTGAAGGAAGAAACATCAACGGGAAAATGAATCCGAGGAATCACCTCAAAAGTGTAAGGACTCAAAAGTCAGAGACTATGCAATTTTACTTCTCAAGAGTAGCTCAAATTAGAGATCAGCTAGAATCCATTGGTGATACAGTAGAGGAAGAAGAAATTGTGATGACCACCTTAAATGGTCTCCCAAGATATTGGGAAGCTTTTATCTGAGGAATCTGTTTAAGAAGGAAACTAACTAAATCCAGGAAGCTATGGGAAGAATGTGTCCAAGAAGAAGAAAGAAAATTAGCAAGAGAAGTGAAGCTAAATGACAATGAAGATCAAGCCTTGACAGCACATGCCAAAGGCAAGTACAAAAGAAAGAGTCATAAGACTCGAGGGTTCAAAAGACCCAAGAAAGACTTCTCAAATTATGAGTGCTTCACTTGTCACAAGTTGGGACACATTGCCATCAATTGTCCCATGAACGCAGAAAGAGTTAAAAAGATGAAAAGATTCCAATCGCATGCTACTGAAGATAGTGATGAAGAAGTTGAAGAGGAAGCAAAAGAAAGATGAAGAATCCAGTGAAGAATATGTACTGATATTTTCCTTAACAGGATTAGTCTCACCAGGAAATGACACCTGGTTAGTAGAAAGAGGTGCATCCAAGCACATGACAGGATACAAGGACTTACTATCATGCCTTGTACAAAAAGAGTCACCACACAAAGTAATGCTTGGAGATGATTCCCAATATCCCATCAAAGGAATGGGAGAAGCATCCTATAAGTTGGACTTTGGAAAGTCCATGAAGATGAAATATGTCTTATATGTCCTTGGACTAAAGAAGAACCTCCTTTCTATTTCAGCTTTAGACAAGAGAGGATTCAGAGTTTCCTTCAGAGATGGAAAAGTCCTCGTGTGGTCAAAAGGAAAGACCATAGATGCAGTAGAAATTGGAATCGAATGAGGACTCTACAAACTAAAGAGACATGCAAATTCAGCATTAGCAACCAGTACAATAAATCCATGTGAGCTTTGGCACATAAGGCTTGCTCATATTCATTACAAAGCTCTACCAATAGTAAGCAAGGTTGTGATTGGTCTACCAGAAATTCAGATAGAACATGAAGGAGTATGCAAAGGATGTGCACAAGGAAAGAATACTAAGAATCCCTATCCAAAGAGTGACAACAAAGCAAAAGGGATCTTAGATATTGTCCATTCATATATATGCGGGCCAATGAAAACAACTTCATTAAGCGGGTATGTTTTCTATGCTTCTTTTATTGATGACTACTCCCGCAAGACTTAGATATATTTTTTGAAAGAGAAGGATGAATTGTTTGAAAGTTTTAAAGAATTTAAGGCCCTAGTAGAAAATATCTCTGAGAGGAAAATAAATATTTTAAGGTCATATAATGGAGGAGAGTTCACATCGAATGAATTCAATGATTTCTGCAAGGAAGCTGGGATTAAGAAGGAGCTCACCATTCCCTAAAATCCTCAACAAAATGGTGTGGAAGAAAGAAAGAATAGATCTATCATGGAAGCGGTAAAAGCTATGATACATGATCAAGATCTACCAATGTACCTGTGGGAAGAAGCAGTCGGAACAACAATACATGTACATAACAGAATCTCCCACAGTGCCCTTGGGAACAAAACCCTAGAAGAAATGTTTTCCGGAGAAAATCCTGAGGTAAATCACCTAAAGATATTTGGTTGTCATGTGTACATTCATATTATGAAGGAGAAAATAACAAAGCTAGATCCTTCAAGAAAGAAGGGATTGTTTGTAGGATATAGTGAACAATCAAAAGCCTATCGAATCTATATCCTAGGATACCGTTAGATAGAATTTAGAAGAGATGTAACATTTGACGAAGATACAACCTTCAGAAAGTCAAAGAAAGATAAGGAAGATGAAGAGGAACATGAAACTCCCAAAGTCGCAGAGAATCCTAAACCAATTAGGAATGAAGAAGAAAGTCAAATACCTGAGGATCATGATATGACTGAACCTCAGTTGCCAAAAGAATTACCTAGTGAAATGATTTCTCGAAAGAGAAATCCAGACTGGGCTCGTGATGTGATTGAAGAAGCAAAAAGGTATGGTGTCCCAAAAGGAACCATTAGAGAAAGAAAGAAGCCAAAGTCATATCCCAGTTATATGGCTTTGATGAGTGATCTAGTTGATAAAGAACCAACATGCTTTGAAGAAGCAACAAAGCAGAAGGGATGGGTCGATGCAATGGTCGAGGAATACCAATCCATAATAAAGAATGATGTGTGGGAAATAGTACCAAGACCAAAAGACAAATCAGTGGTATCCTCGAAGTGGATCTTCAAAACAAAGCATTCCGCAGATGGTAGTATAGAAAAGTACAAGGCAAGATTCATAGCTAGAGGGTTCTCCCAAAATGAAGGAATTGACTATGAAGAGACCTTTGCTCCAATAGCTAGGTATACTTCAGTTAGAACTATCCTTGCCTTGGCATCCAAAAGGAAGTGGAAGTTACATCAAATGGATGTAAAGGCATCCTTTCTAAATGGCTTGATAGAAGAAGAAATGTATATCGAACAACCGCAAGGTTTTGATACTGACGATCGAGAAGCTTATGTATGCAAACTTAAGAAAGCATTATATGGGCTAAAACAAGCACCCAGAGCATGGTACGGAAGAATACATGGATTCCTAATGAGTTTAGGCTTTACCAAAAGTAAAACAGATTCTAACCTTTACTATAAGGTTGAGGATGATGTGCTTATGATATTACTATTATATGTGGATGACTTACTCTTAACAGGTGAAGATAAGCCCATCAACGAATGCAAGAAGAAGCTTGCTGAAGAATTTGAGATGAAAGACCTTGGAATGATGCACTACTTTCTAGATCTTCAAGTTTGGAAATATCCAGATGAGATTTTCCTAAACCAAGGAAAATATGCAGTGGAAATTCTAAAGAGGTTTGGAATGTTAGATTGTAAGGCCATGACTACTCCAATAACAACAAACTTGAAGTTATTGAATGATGATACATCAGAAACTGTAGATGCCACCTTGTATAGACAGATTATTGGTTCACTGATGTACTTAACCAATACAAGACCAGATATATGTTTTGTTGTAAACACACTAAGTCAATACATGGTGAATCCCAAGCATATTCACTTGATAGGAGCAAAACATGTGATGAGGTATCTAAAGGGAACTTTAGATTATGGGCTCAGATATACATGAGATGGTGAGATCAAATTGCATGGGTTCACAGACTTAGATTGGGCAGGAAGTGCTAAAGACAGAAAGAGCACCTCAGGTTGTTGCTTTAGGTTGGGATCAGGCATGATCTCATGGTTCAATAGAAAGTAGACCAGTATTGCACTTAGCACAATGGAAGCAGAATACATTGTTGCTTGTTCAGCTTGTAGTGAAGCAGTATGGATTCGGAAGATGTTGGCAGGTTTATTTGATGAAGAGATAGATGTTACTGATATTCTTTGTGATAATCAGAGTTGTATCAAGATGACAGAAAATCCAGTATTTCATGATAAGTCAAAACATATTGAAGTGAGATATCACTTCATTCGGGACATGGTTCATAAAGGAGTTGTAAAGCTCAAGTATGTTCCTACAAAGGAACAAGTGGCAGATGTGTTGACTAAGGCTCTAGCTTGTGTAAAGTTTGAATACTTTCGAGACAAGCTTGGTGTAGTCCAAAAGGACCTCTCTCGAAAGAGGGAGTGGTTGTAGATGGAAGAAGGATGCAGTGGTGAGTAGCTCAGTCTAGAGTAGGGTAAGTCTGACTAGCATTGTTTGGCCCAAAAGGGTTATAGTCAGACAAGGCATGTTGTTCCTAGGGGGATTAGTATGTCTGGCTAGATCAATTTAACCCAAGTGGGTTTGTAATCCAGGACAAGGCTTGTTGGTACCCTGGAAGATCCATTTGTCTAACTAGGCTTGTTGGCTCGAAAGGGTTAGTAAATTAGACAAAATGCCCGGGTGGATCTACCACATAACTCACCGTGATGCTGCTCTGAGATAGTTAGAGGGAAGGATGGTTGTTACAGTATTGTTATATTGTTGATTGATGAGATGTTTGTTTTCAGTAGTGTTATATTGATGACTGTTGAGATGTTTAGTTCAGTCTTGTTATACTGATGACTGCTGAGATGATTGGTTCAGCATTGGTATGCTGATTATTGAGATGGTTGATTCAATATTGTTATACTAATGATTGATTGAGATGTATGCTTCAATATTGTTATACTAATGATAGTTTCAGTATTGATTATATTGATGATTGATAAGATAGTTGATGAGATGTTTACAGTGTTGTCACACTGTTGATTGCTGAGATGTTGTTGAGATGTTTGCAGTGTTATCACACTGATGATTGTTGTGATGATCATTGAGATGTTTACAGATGATTGCTAAGATGCTTGACTAATGATTGACGGATAGATGTTGAGATGTTTATTGAGATAGTTTCAGTGTTGTTACACTAATTGATGTGGTAGTTTTAGTATTTCTATACTGATGTGACAGATTCAGTATCTCTATACGGATGATGATGTTTATGATGATGATGTCCCAACATCTCTATGTTGGTAATGCAGATGATGATCTAGCACTACAAATGATTTGGTTTTTAGCACTAACATGCTAATGATGTTGTTGATTGTTTCAATATTTACATATTGTTGATGCAGATGATGATGTTTCAGTATTTCCATACTGAATATATAGATGATGATGTTTCAGTATTCACATACTGAAGATGCAGATTATGATGGTTCAGTATTTACCTACTTAAGATGCAAATGATGCAGATGATGATGTTTCAGTATTCACATACTGAAGATGCAGATGATGATGTCATAGATGATGGTTCAGTGTTTACACACTGATGTTGGCCAGTAGATGATTCAGAAGATGTTCCAGTATTTACATACCGATACTATAGAAGATGGTCTAGAAGATGAAGCAACGGATGTTTATGATCCAGAAGATGATTCAGCATGCATATGTTGATGCTGCAAAAGATGGTCCAGAAAATGACAAGAAGATGATTGAAGAAAGTTGATTGCAGAAGAAAATACGACTGAGATCGATGATGAAGGTGTATCAAAACTTCCTATGACATATAGAGTCTCACCAGTCAGTTGTAATAGTAAGCAGTTGCTACTATGGTTGAATACCTTCCTAGTTAAGAGGGAGTGTTAAAATAATGTAGCTTCGAAAGATATTCTAGATGTAATGTATTCCTCCTTCCGGAGATGAGTTTGGTCTTGTTAGAGTCATTGAAGAATGAAATGTAAACCTCCAAATGTTAGTCGGGTCAATAGCACCCAAGTGTCAATATAATAAATGTTATGTGTGGTGTCCAATTGGATAAGTCTTCCCTATCAGCTAGTGAAGTCGGCCCCACCAAGTTAGAGGTCAAGTCAACAGAAGAATATAAATAGGGAGGCGCTCCCCTTTATTCGTACACACTCACTCAAGTAGTTTTGCAAGAGAGAGAAGAACTAGTGCACCAGAAAGAAGTTAGAAGCAGTTGTTTGGGTTTTACACCGCTCTGGTCAAGATCTATACTGAGGAAGTTTTGTGGGGTTTTCTCCCTTGTGGTTTCCCCGATGAAAAACTTTGTGTTCTTATGTTTTCTGTGCATGTTGTTCTTTCATAATCTTATAGTAATTTGTTTTAAGATATCAGCTAAGCAAATTGATAAAACTTAACAGGGGGTGTGCTGGGTTGTTGGATTTGTCTAGTGTTTCTACAGAGGTTTCAATTCGTCAGGTTGGGTGAATTTATCTGTTGGTTGTAAAAGTTCCATATCTTCATAATATAAATTTCATATCTGACTGCTACACTGGTTTTCCCATCTTGGGTTTTACCTGGGGGTTTCCATACCCAAAATATTATGTCTATATTTGATGTGATGTTGTGGATGTTTCTCAATATTTACTTTCAGCGACAATACTAGTAAATGAAATTCATGTGTGGTTTCCAGTAGCAAATTAAATATATTGTTTAGCCCTAGTTTGAATTTCGAAGGAAAATTTACATGGTATCAGAGCTCAGTTGAGCTAAATCTGAGAGACTAGCAGCAACATTGATAGATCAGGGGAAGATCTATTGAAAACACAAACCTAAAGTTCAAATCTAGGGTTTGACAGGTACACTTCAGTATGGTCGTGCAATTGAGGGTTGATGATAGACTCCATGGGGCTCAAAACTTCGTACATGGAAAGAAAGGATCACAAGGATGTTGGATGTCAGTGATGCAGAGGAGCACATTGACTCCACGAAGGTTACGCCCACTGATCCAACAAAGTTGGTAGCTTGGAAGAAGATAGATTCCAGAGCCATGTTGATCATCTTGGATGGAGTGAAGGACCACATAGTCCCTCGCCTTTCCGGGAAGAAGATCGCATCAGAGATGTGGAAGACCTTGGAAAGTCTTTACCGGAGCAAGAACGAAAACCGGAAGATGGGGTTGCAAGAGAGGATGCGTAGTACCAAGATGGCCAAGGGTGAAGGAGTAATGCCTTATCTCACAAGGCTCACACAGATCAGAGACAAGCTTGGCGCAGTTGGCTCTAAGACTGAGGATGAGGAGCTAGTACGAATAGCCCTCAATGGATTTTTTAAGCCATGGGACACCTTTGTCAAAGGTGTTGTGGCTAAGGAGAAGCTCCATGATTGGTAGAGGTTGTGGGATGATTTTGTGCAGGAGGAGACCCGCATGGGTCAAGGATCAGGTTCATCCAGCAGTGCCCCACAGATTGTGGATGAAGAGGCTCTAGCCCTGACAGGGAAGAGCAAGGGTAAGGCAAAGAAAAAGGGTGGTAAGAAGAACCTTGGCATGTCAAAGTTCAAGTGTTTTATCTGCCACAAGCAAGGAAACTTTTTCTCCCATTGCCTAGACAGGAAGAAGAAGAACAATACCCAAATGGCAGGTTTTGTAGAGATGGAGGAGTTCAACAAGAACTTCAATGAATATTTTTTCTTGATTGCTTGCATGGAAAGCACCACAAGTAGCAGCGTTTGGTATGTAGATAGTGGAGCATCTTGTCATATGACATGACAAAAGAGGTTCCTAAAGGACTTGCAAGAGAGTGGATTAAATCTCCACATAGAGTTGGGTGATGATGCACAATATCAAGCGCGGGGAGTTGGCATTGTTTCATTTCAGAGGGAATTTGGCAAACCCCTCAGTGTTGTCGATGTATTGTATGTTATGGGGTTGACTAAGAACCTCATATCGGTTTCCACCTTGGAGGACAAGAGATTTCAAGTGAAATTCCGAGACCATAGGGTGTACATCAGGTCCAAGGGGGTGGATATGAGTTTGGATCAGGAGATTGGGATCCGAAGCAGGAAGGTGTACAAACTACACTGTGAGTCTGCAAAGGCTCTAATCAGCAGCAGCAGCAATCGGGGGTGATTTGTGACATAAGAGGATGGCACACTTACACCATGGAGCACTGAAGAATTTGAGACATACAGACATTGGAGTTCCCCGGGTACATGAGGAGAAGCATAACCATTGCAAGGGTTGTGCGTTGGGGAAGAACATCGTGATACCTTTCCCACAGAGTGAGCACAAGTCTAAGGGGACCTTGGACTTAATGCATTTAGATGTTTTCGGACTTATGAGTGTCCAATATTTAGTGGTTACAGTTACTGCGTCACTTTCATTAACGACTATTTCAGGAAGACCTAAATCTATTTCCTGAAGGCCAAGTCATAGGTCTTTGAGTAGTTTCGGGATTTCAAAACTCTCATAGAGAACTAGACAATAAGGAAGATCTATGTTTTGAGGACAAACAATGGGGGAGAATACACCTCCAATGAGTTCTTGGAGCGTTGCTCAGCAGAGGGGATCAAGAAGGAGCACACAGTGCCTCATACCCCGCAACAAAATGGAGTGGCGGAGAGAAAGAATCGAACAATGGTAGGAGCAATCAAGACTAGGCTATTTGATCAGGGATTGCCACTATTCCTTTGGGCCGAGACATACAGGATTGCAATATACATTCAAAACAGGTGTCCCCACACAGCTTTGGGGAGGAAGACACCCAAGGAGGTATTCACAGGCACTAGACCAGATGTGAGCAACTTGCGCATATTTGGGAGTGTCTACTATTGTCACATTCATGTTGACTCTAGGAAGAAGTTGGACCCTTCTAAAGAGAAGGGATTACTTGTCGGTTACAGCGAGACTTCGAAGGCATACATAGTTTATATTCTTGCTCGCAAGAGGATCATTGTGAGCAGGGATGTCCAGTTTGATGAGGACATAGCCTTGCGAAGATCTATGGACTTGCCAATATAGGAGGCGCCAGCACAAGACTCGAGGGTCAAGTTGGAGGAGCCACAGGTACACATACATGTACAGACACATCGCATAAATTCTGGTAGTCAGAGGGAGTCAGGTGGACATGATCCTTCAGTCATTGACTTGGAGGATGAGCCGCAACAGGAGACAGATATCCAGCAGCCGCAGCAGGTAGACACTAGGCCAAGGCCTAAGTGGTTTAGGTCCACAGTTCAGGATTCCAAGCAAGTGAATCCTCCATAGAGATCCATGAGGTAGAGCAAACCACCAAAGAGACTTAGCTATATGGCATTGATGACAGAGTTGATTCACTTTGAACCTTCCAATTTCGAGGAAGTTGCACAACATGATGTGTGGCAGGAGGCTATGGTTGAGGAGTATGACTCCATCATGAAAAACCAAGTATGGGAGGTTGTGTCGAGGCCACAAGCTAAAAAGGTGGTGAGACCCAGATAGATCTACAAGGTGAAACATGCAGCAAACAGAAGCGTGGAGAAATACAAAGTGTGCTTCGTGGCAAAGGGATTTTTACAGAAGGAGGGTATTGACTATGAGGAAACCTTTGCCCTTGTTGTCCAGTATTCTTCTATTTGGACCATTATCTCATTAGCAGCAGAGATGGGTTGGTGAGTTCATCAAACAGACGTCAAGACTGCCTTCCTCGACAGATTTATAGAAGAGGAGGTATTCATTGAGCATCTAGAGGGGTTTGATGTGGAGAACAGGGAGACATATGTATGCAGGTTGCAAAGAGCTCTTTATGGGCTCAAGCAGGCACCTCGAGCATGGTACTCGATGATAGACAACTATCTACAGGAGATGGGAGTCCAGCAGAGTGAGGCGGACCACAACCTATACTTCTTGTCAGGTGAGGTGCCTCTCATACTGGTACTATATGTAGATGATCTCTTTCTTACAAGAGATGAGAGGTTGATTAGTGACTGCAAGTCCAACCTTGCAATTGAGTTTGAGATGAAAGACTTTGGGTTGATGCATTACTCCTTAGGATTGGAGGTTTGGAAGAGAGACAGGTGCTTCTTCATTGGGCAGAAAAAGTATGCAGTGGAGATCTTGAAGAGATTCATGATGGTGGATCGCAAGCCCATGTCCATACCTCTAGTTTCCAATTGGAGGAAGATTGATGCATCAGGGTCAGACGGATTTGATCCTACATTCTATCGCCAGCTTATCGAATCACTTATGTATCTAATGAACACACGGCCATACATTAGTTTTGCAATCAACTCTTTGAGCTAGTTCATGGTGGACCCTCGGAGAGTACATTAGGAAGTTGCAAAGCACATACTTCGCTACATCAGAGGTACAGTGGAGTATGGGTTGTTTTATGAGCGTAGAGGGAGTGTATAGTTAGCAGGCTTCATAGATGTTCACTGGGCAGGATGTGTAGAGGACCGAAATAGCACTTCAGGGTGTTGCTTAAACATTGGATTAGAGATGGTCTCTTGGTTCAGCAAGAAGCAGAAGTCGGTTACATTGAGCTCGATAGAGGCCGAGTACATGGCAACCAGTTTGGATGCTTGTGAGGGAATGTGGTTGAGGAAGTTGCTTTCAGGGTTGTTCAAGTGTGAGCTAGAGGCTATAGTCGTTCACTGTGACAATCAAAGTGGCATCAAGCTATCTGAAAATCCATTGTTCCATGACCGAAGCAAGCACATATACATTCGGTACCACTTCCTGAGAGACTGTGTACAGAGAGGAACCATTCGGTTGGAGTACATTCAAACATATGAGCAGGTGGCAGACATTTTCACCAAGGCACTTTGCAGACGGTTTTATAAAGTTCAGAGACAAGTTGGGGTTGTTACCGAATCTCTTCCTTGTTGAGAGAGTGTTAGAAAGTGGCAACAAAGAAGGTCTTCTAGCATTGCATGTGTCATTGCATGCTAGGAAGACATTAAACAAAAAGTCAAATGTATTTAATGTGATTTTCCTAAGTTTGGACTTAGGAAAATACATTAATGATTCTAATTTGATTTTGACTTAATGGAATCATTTTTATAAAGTGAAAAGTAAAATAAACTTAAGTGATGGCTAATCTAATCTTGGCCATTGATCTCACTAGAGGATCACATCCATTGATCAATAGTGAGGGTTAAGGTTTTCACTTAGCCATTGAGTTAAAAGGAGATTTGGTGGAGATGAGACACACACAGGTGAGATACAAACAGAGAGAACAAAGAGAAATTTGTCGAGAAGATGGAGCACTTACCCGATAGAGTCACCAACCTTCGAGGCTGAGCTAGAGGTCGCACATGGTCACGCAAAGGATAGACGTACCATTCGGCAGGGGCATCCATACGAAATCTGTACAGGCTGACGTCGACGTCATACGGATCCATACAGTTGTGCAAAGGAGGTCGTACTGCTGACGCAGGGGTCGTATAGCTGTGTTGGGGGAGTGCTGAGTTGTTGGATTTGTCCAATGTTTCTGCAGAGGTTTCAATTCGCCAAGTTGGGTGAATTTATCTAATGGTTGTAAAAGTTCTAGATCTTCATAATATAAATTTGATATCTGACTGCTGCACCAGTTTCCCCATCTTGGGTTTTATCTGGGGGTTTCCATACCCAAAATACTGTGTCTATATTTTAAGTGATGTTGTGGATGATACTCAGTATTTACTTTCCGCTGCAATACTAGTAAATGAAATTCATATGTGGTTTCCAGTAACAAATTAAATAGTGACTGTTTAGCCCTAGTTTGAATTTCAAAGGAAAATTTACAAAGCTGTAATTTTGTCTTCATAATTTTGATTTTTCGCAATCAGCTACTGCGTATAAGGTTTCTATTGTAGAAGCTATCACAAACTGAATCATGAAGCATTTAGTACATTCTTGAAATTTATAGAAAATACTAATGGCTATATGGTATTTATTCTTATTACAACAGATTTAGAATAAAGTACATTGTTGAAATTTATGGAAAATCCTAATGGCTACATGGTATTTTTTTTTCAGGAAGAAAAAAGCATGTCCTTGTTATTCTTATTAGAATCAAAGGTCATCTTTACAGTCATCCCACTAGTGGGTTACAACAAATCACTGCCCATAGGAGTTCAGCCAGGGGGAATGGCTTATCATACACTAAAAGAACCCATCAGCAAACTGTCTCATCATGTAAGGACTGTCACAACCATCCATATCTAACGAGTGCCAAAAGGCACTGCTCAGCTATCTAAAAGTGAGAACTCAACACAAAAACCAACCAACAACAGGGAAAAAGTCCTTTATAACATACTCAGTAGAGCTGAAAATGATCCTGAGAAACCAATTGGTTCTCAATAAATTCCATAAATCTGTCTTTTCCTTGTGGAAAAGTGAGTGCATCTTTAGAAAGGCGGTCAGCCAACCGATTGTGCTCTCGGTAGATGTGGGTGATTGACAATGCCTAGAAGCTAGTAAATAGCTTTTTTGTCTCCCTGCACCAATGAACCAGATGTGGGGGAGAGAGCAGTCGATCCCCGCACCCAATTGATGATTACAAGTGAATCACCATATATCTGGGTAAGGGGGATCCCCATCATATGGGAAGTAAGAAGAATTGCCCATAAACTGAGCAATTCTGCTTTAGTGTTGGTACCATGTCCGACCCCCAGCGTGAACTCCAAATGGTGACAGTCACTGATATAAATGCAGAAACCCGCACCAGCTACCTTACAATTAGATGCACCATCAATGAAACCATAGGGAAAGATCATGGTATTTATTCCTGATGAAGTTGTAGAGCCGCCGCTTGGGGATTGAATATGCCACAAAAATGATTCTACCCCATCTCTAGGAACTAACAACATTTCGCTCATGAATTTGTAAACAATAAGGCCACCTCGATCTGCAATAATTACTCATTTTTAACCATTTTAAAATTTATGATGATAAATAGAAGATGTAAGTAGGTATGAGATGTAAATTATGAATCAAAAAACATAAGAAAAGTCGATACGTAAAAGCAATGGGAAATACACCAACACTCAAGAACTAGAAAACAGACTAAACTTGAATAGTAATACAAACTAGTAATTCATTATAAATCACTTTTATCACTAGAACCTAAACATATAATTTGAATTTCGGTATATATATCTCAAATTTATGTACTCATTTGAGCATTTGAATTGTAACATTCTTATAACTCACTCTTGTTATTTGTGTTCATCCAAAATTGGAATGCATGTTGATAGAATGTCAACTGCCTGTTCCCAGCAGTTAAAATCAGGACGCAAGCACGTAGAGCTACATCAACCATAGGAGCAGCGGGAACATAAAAATCAACACCCACAAGTAGACCTGAGCACCAAATTTCTTTTACACGAGCATTTGACCCAATAAGTTTTTCTCAGTAAACATTTTATATACTACCCTTTACTAGTCACACTTTCTAGAAACCCAGGTGCTTAAATTTTATCCAACAATGCAAGGGCAGCATGGCAAACAAGAGGGCCTCTAGCAAAAGTACTTCCATGATCCCCAGAACCTATAAGCCCAGCCACCTTATCTGTCAACAGAACAGCACCAATAGGTAAGCCTCCAGCTAGAGGGGCTTTGCCAAAGTCATTATGTCTGGCTGCACATCATACACTTGACGTGCCCAAATATATCATGTTTGGCCCAACCCACATTGAACCTGAAAAATTATGAATTATAGTGATTTCTTCTTGCGAAAGAGAGTGGTATGCATTATGATGTACCTATATCCTCCAATAATAAAAAACTGTCTACGTCAATCCCAATTGATAACATTTAACAAACAGTTTGTGTATATTCTATTATGCAAGATACATCATTCAACTTTCACAAATGATGACTGAAATGTGTATAAAAAATGAAATGGGTAAATGGCATATAAAATTATAAATAACACTGAGGATGACGGATATCCTGACAAAATGTTATTTACCCACTAAAAGACTATCACTAAGGATAACTCATACTGTACAATACGATGCATATTTTTAACAACAGTTTGAGCCCCAGATAACTTAAAAGTGAATGAAAAACTTAAATTTTTTTAAAACCCTGCCACGTCATTTTCAAGTTCATATACTTCAAATAGGTTGTGTAAAAAAATGGTATGGACCAACATCGAGTTCATATACTTCAAGTAGGCCATGCAAGAAAATGTTACAGACCGGTGTATCAACCTGAAACAATATATATTTATATATATATTTGAACCCATCTTCAGAATGCCTTTCTTTCCTAGATCCAAACTAAAGAGCAGTACAGTGCAGAAGCCATCTTTTGTACTCTTTCACCAGAGAATATCATTCACAGGCATTTTACTCCGAGGCTTAATTTTGTAAGTCGATTTCCAAGACTCTAGCTTAAAACATCAACATACATAATCATAGAAGGGTGAAAGAAACTTGCCTTGAAACATTCTAAATGGTCAATTGCTAATGAAAAGATGACTAAAGTACCTATGCAGACTGCATAGCTCGAGGCAAAGGCGGGGCCTGATAGCCCAGAAATCCATTTTCCATCCTCTTTCTTGAATCCATACCACAAAATAATCAGCACGTAAATAGCATGATCTCACTGCTCTGTATCAGATAATCGCAACAGCCAACCTGCTTTGGATGCTCAAATTTAGTAGTAAAGCTGTATGTTATATGCAAGGAAACCTGTTATTCTCTGGCTTGATTGATCTTCATCTACTTAACACTCCCAATTTCAAATTCTTGTAAATCCTGCCATGCATTTCCCGCACTTTAATCAAAATGCACACCATAGGTTTACAATTCAAAAGTAGGTACAATATAGGCAGCAAGAAATAGATTCATTAACAGCCAATTACCAAATTCAATACAAGGAAAAAAAGAAATAAAACACATGATTTTTTTTTCTCACCACTAAATCTCTGTTAAGTCCAAGACTTCTTATGATTTAAGAGCAGGCATTTTCAACATGAGATCTGTGTCTCTGTGGTCATCCACAGTGCGATCCCTTGCAAATTTGATCAGAATATTCCAGTTTTTCTGCTAAATGGCAGAGTTTTGCTCGTATTGAGATATTGTCATAGAGAATTTCTGCTAAATTCAAACTAAAACTTGTGGCTTAAGTCCTCCAATTCACCAAATTGATTCCTTAAAACTGCAAATGCGAAGAGCAAAAGATATTTATAAACCTCTACAAGCTTTTACAGCTGAACAGAAAATTGTGAATCAACAAGTCCAGATAGGTGGGATCCAATCACATTCATTTGACTCCAATTATTCAGCGGAAATTATCAAAGTCTTTTAAATGCAAGATCAATCAACAAATACCGATGCAAATGTCTAGAATGTCAACAATGCACTCCCAATTCTGCTAATTTCACATAAATTCATGTAAATTCACATCAATTAACATCAGATTCTTAAGTTCTGTAAACCTCCGTGAAATAGACAATCTCAGGCACAAAGCTACATGAACTAGAAAAACAAAAAAATATAATTTTTTTACTCAACATCCCAAATTCTAAAGAAAATACGTAAGAGGAATTTTCAATTTTGAGATCATCTGACAAACTATTTAACCCCCACCTTTTTTATATAAAAAGAAAAAGGATAAATGAACAGGAAAATGGAAAATTCAATTGCCAGCTGCAATTCTTTCCTAATTTTTGACAGAGATCAATGAGAAGATCCAATATACAGAAAAAACAAGCATAATTTGACTAAATTCTTAAATTGAAAATTCTGAAAAAAGTTCAGATTATCTGACGGACAATTTCAATTCCAAAATCTTAATTTTCTATAAAAAACAAAGAAAATTCAAGGACTTGAGCTTACATCTCAATTTTCCCACAACAATTAACTAAAGGGAAATTTCTGCAAATCATTCGCTACCAAAATTACAAAAATCGGACCTTGCATGTTAGATTCCCAGGCTTTCTACAGGACAAAGCAACCAATGGCAATGGCAAAATTCTTTAATTTCTAAATCAAGGGAAGTAGAATTGGACCCACAACTATGTAAAGAATTTCACAACAGCGAACAGACAGACATTCAGAAGGACCCTGGGTTCTATTTAAATGGCAGCAACCTTGACAACAGCCTTCCATCAAAAGCCTCTTACAGCAATAGCAGATCAACTTCGTGGCACGTATCCAGATAAAGAGGAACTGTACCTAGAGAATGGCCTGGACCTGGGCTTACTTAAATGTGCCCTGAGGTAAGCCCACCATTGGGGTGCCTGGCACAACCTACAAAAATGATGTCATCAGTAAGAGATCAATCAAATACGAAATAAATATTTTAATAAAAAATTATGTTTAATATTTTTTCTAAAACTTTGATTTGATCTTGGCCCTGAAGATTATTAACCACGGCCAGAGTATTAGCCCTGCACAATCACTATTTGTTTAGGGACATAATAATGTGTCAAGTGAGTATGTAAAATGACGTGGGTAATATTGGTATGCGTTATCTCTGTTTGAAATGGATTTGTGGAGTTTCACATTCTTATTTTGACATTGGTGATTGCCTTTTGTTTTTTAGAGTGTTTTTAAATTTTGAAGATCAGCTTGAAAATCCAAAAATTAGCTTGAGTTTCGAGTAACATCTGTAATTTTGTTTTTAAACAGAAACCACTCATGAAAATTAGAAATGCCACACTGCCTGAATGACGTATTTGTCAGGAAGAGGACAGTAAAGGAAATATGGAAGTTCCCTGTGCCTGTTCTGTCACCATGAAGGTATGGGGTTTAATAACAGTGGTCCATATGTTTTTTCCTTTTGTGAATGAAAGGTTTGTGGTAATGGTATATATTTATTAACTTGTTGATCAAATATGTGTGTTTTTTTGCTCCACAGTATGCTCACAGGAAATGCCTGGAGTGATGGTCCAATAAAAAAGGAGATTTCATCTGTGAATTATGCTGTCAGGTTATTCATAGAGCTATTTTCATGATTTGAACAGTGTTAATTAAAAAAAATAAACTTTGGAAAGATTTAATGTTTTCAGTTGGTTGGTTTTATTTATTTTTCACTTCTTTTTCCTGTCAACATGAATAATATGAATAACATTGACAAGTGAAAAATGTTTTGGTTTTGCAGTCGCAGTAATACAAGACAAGGAGGATTGACCAAATCCTGAGAGGAGATCCGGACATTAAGATAGGGCGGTTAGGTGCCAAATTAGGACTCTATATATGCTCAGGTCACCTATGTCTTGGCCCTTGTTCCTACTGATATAATAGTAATAGGGAATAATTTTAGAGTTAAGCCTTTCACGCTGTGGTTGCAGTCTACATAGTCAATCCCGGATTATTTCTTCGACTATTATTACTCATACAGTATGACAAATGGCATTTTTCCTTCAGAAAATATGAGCAGGATTTCCACTTATCCTGTGGTTTTTTATTTCCTTTTGTATGAGATGGTCATTGGAAATGGCTATGGCCAACAAGTTTTTTCTGAAGGACAACACTGTGAGCTAGAAACCAGATTAAAAACATTCTTGGTCAAAATCTCTGATCGATGTATTGCGTTCCAGGAAGTAATAAAAAGCTCTTTTATTTACCAAAAGAATATGCGTATCTGCAAAAACTTCTTCCCGTAAATAAATGAATAAGCAAACCATGAAAGAGACCCACTGTCTGAATTTTGTTTAGTCCACCTTTAATAAAGTTCCCCAAATTTATCTTTGTTAACACTCCTAAGAAAAATAAAACAAAACTCGAGCAGTGAACAAAAGGCCTTCAAATGCAATGGAAGATATAAAGGACAGGGAAAAGCTGTAGGAGACAACTGTACTGTTACTTTTTATGTGATGTGTTTTATAATGTAGGTCGTGTATTAAGTTTCCCAGGTTGGGATATAGATATTTAATTGTGGCATAGGTGTGCTATCCAACCTAGAAGTTTGAAACCAACGGTGTTTTCAATCTTTGGAAGTGACTTATTCTGGTAACACTGCGTAATGTCTGCCAGGGTCAAAATCAATCTGGATCCCTAGATCTTTACATCAAGGACCCAATAAAATCTTGGTTTGTGACCTTGGGGCCATGGTCTAGTAATATTGCTTAAAAGTCTATATACAGACATTCTCTGTTGCAAATACACATTAACACAAAAGGTTGTGTATTTAACCTACACAACTCTTACTTCCATTTCCAATGTATAAACTACAACATACAAAAATCTGTTGCTTATGCAAACCTTGTTGTTGAGTAGGCATAACAGTCCTGAAAATGGAATCCAGATGTCATTAAAGGTGAAAACCAATTCTAGGGTTTTGATTTAAACAAGGCAATTCAAGAATTTTTTAATTCAGTTGCAATTTTGCACACTGAGTGGTTGAGGTTGGAAGGGTTGGACATTGAGTTTTTTGCTGATTACAGAGATTTCGACCGACAAATTTCAATTAGAACAACCTCAGGTAGAAGCTAATCTCTTGCTCTTCATTTCTGTCTGTTCGGTTTTTTAAATTTCTGTAAATTTTCCATGATTTGGACTTGGTTTATGATTCCGAACAGTTGCGTGGGAATCAAAGGGTTTTTAGCATAAGAACGAACAGAAAATTTGAGAATAGTGGTGCGACCGTGCAGACAAGGACAGAAAAGTCGTGTGGACCATCTAAACTTGGAATTTTTGCATTTTCAGGATGTTTCGGCAGGTATAGTGGCAATAGCTGGACCACAAGGGGTTTTAGAGAGAGCTGAGACTCATCCAAGTGGACTACAAAAGTTATTTACCTGTTGCTTGATGTGCACTAGTCGGGAGCTATTAGAACATGTCATCCACATGTGGGATGCAGATGTGGGTGCCCTTTTCATATGTGGGTAGCGACTAGAGCTTACCATTAAAGACATCTACTTCATTACAGGGTTTCCTTGACGTGGGGCCAAGTTAGATTTGGGACAACCTATTTAGGGAAAGCTCCAGCTTGATCCCTTGATGGAGACATTGCCGCTCGAGGACATAGAAAGTTAGTGGACAGATAACCATTGGGCAGATATCATCTATGAATACTCAACGCATTGCCTATACAGTGGTGAGGGCTGCAGTTAGTACAAGGGCTCTGTTATCTCCTCAATAAAATTTTCAATAAGTTCACTCAGAACAATTTATTTTTTGATCAGTGATGAAGGTTTCAAGTCATATTATGAAAGATATTGGGCTGACTAACAAGGTTGGGATATCTGATGTTCTGTTTTTTAAGAAAATTTGAAAGTTTTAGCTTTCAGTGGCTTAGGCGAGTTTTTCAACAACTCATTAGCCACCGAAAAGCTCACCTTTCGGCAGCTAACAGTTTTTAACGCAAGACCATGTCAACCACCGATAGCCTGCTAATCGCGTTTTTTATAATTTTGGGAAAAAGGGACTTTCGATGGCTTAGGCGAACTTACCAATAGTTCATTAGCCACCGAAAAGCCTTCGTTTCGGCGGTTTAGCAATGGATCCAAGAACACAGTAAACCACCAAAAGCGTGTTGACCTTCGTTTTAATAAATTTTGGGAATGAGACTTTTGGTGGCTTAGGCGAACAGACCAACGATTCATTAGCCACCGAAAGCCCAGCTTTCAGCAACTAGCGAACTAAACCCTAAAGTCTCTTAACCACCGAAAAGGACGAAAAGTGAAAACGGTTGTCTGCTCATCAAAATCAAATTCATCAGCATGAGGCATGTCACAGTGTTGCCAGAGCGTGGAAGCGAAGCGGGTGCGGGTGCGGGAAGCGGGTGCGCGGAAGTGTGTTTTTCAAAAAATGGCCGGAAGCGAAGCGTGGTCGGAAGCGT
>LPNX010196373.1:495931-511259 GCA_001517045.1 Pseudotsuga menziesii
GGGCGAGCGGTTCCGGGCTTTAGGGCGCGCGGTTCCGGGCTTCAGGGCGCGCGACCTCTGAGATGCCGGCGCGCGATTCCTCCACGAATTGCCAAAAACGAACTTGAAAAACCAGGAATCGTTTTTTTCTTCCCCGGTGCGCGGTTGGGGTTTTCCGGTGCGCGGTTCCGAGCACGGTTCGGGGGCGAACTCGCTCGGAGCGCGATTCCAGGGTCGGGTCCGTGGGGGGGGGGGGACGCTTCGGCAACCCTGGCATGTCATAATTTAGCATGATTAACCACCTAAAAGGTCAAGGAACTGCAGTAAAGCATGAGTTGATGGCTAAGAAGTCGTTATTGATCTCAAAAGACAGATGGAAATCTAAACCCTAGCCTGCCCTCCATCTGTCCCACGACTGCAGCAAACCTCCATGAAACACCAAGTTCACATTAAAATGATTGCTAGGCTGTCTATCTCGTGGATATCACCAGAATTCACCATCATCTCATTCAAGTACCAATCAAGTGGATTAACCCCTCAAAATTAGCACCATATCCTCAGTACACTCCACATTTATCTGCATGCATTGAATTTCAATTTTGCAAGCACAGGGAGGAGAACCCGCTCAAAGAACTCAAAACACAGGTTTCCATGGCTAAGCGTGGTTTCAAAATGGTCTCCAAGCCACCGAAAGCAGACTTTCGGCAGCTAAGACCGAAATTCCAGGGCACTCCAAGCCACAGAAATTGGCGTT
This sequence comes from Pseudotsuga menziesii, assembly GCA_001517045.1. Classification (NCBI taxonomy): domain Eukaryota; kingdom Viridiplantae; phylum Streptophyta; class Pinopsida; order Pinales; family Pinaceae; genus Pseudotsuga; species Pseudotsuga menziesii. Next base: position 496,665 of record LPNX010196373.1, read on the forward strand.
TTACTGCGAAAAGTCATCTTTTTAAAATAATTATTATGAGCAATTGGAGAATCATTTTGCAAAACGCTCAGAGGTTTTTGTTCCTAACATGTCAGAGAACAATAACCTCTCTCAATTTTCCTACAGGTATTGCAGATTGGGAGAATCGAATCCATCTCTGAGCCCTAATTTTTGAATCTCAGAATTTCCCTGTTTTACACATGTTTTTGAAATAAAGATCTTAGGAAAATGAAAACGAATTTCAAAAAACTGAGAGAGGCTTTTGCTCACAACAAACCAATCTACAAAAACCTCTTTCAATTTATACACATGTGTCACAGATTTGAAGGACCAAATCCATCTCTGAGCCCCAGTTTTCAGCAATTTGGCCAATTTTTTAGGGCAAAAGATGACCTGTCGGTCCTCCAGGTGGCATTTTCGACCTCATCTATCAGTCCATGAAGATTTACTGCAGATGTAGAAGAAGTTTCAGCACCAGACAGAAACATACTCAACCTACCCTACTCAGACTCAGAAGAGGAAAGGGAGGAAGAGGTTGACCTAACAGAGCAGGTGGCAGCAAAAAATGAAGAGTTTCCTTCACCAACACCAAGGGAAGGGCAGGATGAACAAATAGCAGAGACCTCCTCAAGCAAACCTAGGTCTCAGAGAGCAAAGCAACTACTAGAGCAAATACATGAACTAGAGGTTTTGGACAGGGAGATAAAAAGAAACAATGCAATGTTGACCAAGAGAAATAAGAAATTGCACAATTCTGTTCTGGAGATGAGAGGAATGTATGTCTTATTGAAGAGAAGAAATCTGAGGCTGATGAAGGACAACACCAAGCTGTACAGAATGATCAGGCTTCTGAAGCTGCAAGTGAAGAATTCAAGATCAAACCCTAGCTCTCAGACTCACTTTGCACTAAAAACCCTAGCTAAAGCAGCAGTAAGCCTTCAAAATCCAGAGGCAACCCAGGATGCTTCTGATTTTCCAAACATTGGGCAAGCTGAAGAAGGGCCAGAAGATCAACAGCACAGCTAAAAAGGACGAAGTAGGAGATTGATTACAGTTTTTGCAAAAACAGGGCTTTCGATGGCTTAGGCAGACGCTGAAGCAGTTGATTAGCCACCGAAAGCAGAGCTTTCAGCAGCTAACAGACCTGAGATTTTGATTCCTTAACCACCGAAAGCAAAAAGAGGCGTAGAAAGATATTTTGGCACAAAAGACCAGTTTGGGCGAATATAACTATCTCAGGGATGAAGTGTAAAGCTGAAAGTTGCTGAAGAACACCATCAGAGAAGGTCTGTTCCAGTTTTGCAAATACATCAAAGAGGAAAGGGTCACAAACCCTACCTGTTTTAACCAAACAGTAGCTTATCTATCAGAGGGCAGGTTACAGCTTTACTCCAGTACTTACTGCAGTCATCAAAAGGTTCAAAAAGTGAACAAGTGTCACAGTTAGATAGACTAGTAGTTAAATTAGGGTTTTTGACCTAATTTTGCAAAAACATTTATTTTTAGCTATTTTTAGTAAAAACAGATCCAACTTTTCAAAATCTGCATATTTTTGTAAAGGCTATAAAGCCTAAGACTTATTTTGAAGGAAGGGTTCGACTTCGGCGACCTTTTGACCATTACTATTATCAAGCTTCTCATATTGCTCATGACCTAATATAAGGTCTTTTGTTATCATATGTTCAGCTTCCATTTCTCGTCTGTTCTGTGCTTTTGCTTGAATGTGTTGTTCAGGTTTATTCATGTTATTTGATGTCTGATAGCTGTCATCCTATCTACATGTTGATGATTTGAATTGCAAGTACTTTCCTTGTGATGATTAGCCATTTATATATAATTGTTTTATGTATGAATCTGCCAACATAATAAGTTCTCCATCTCTTCACCATATTATCAAACCTCTGAACAGTGGTAGTTAGAAGCCTTAACCTTGATTGAGTTTCATGCATGTCTTGAGAGTGTGAGGTCCTGTAGGTCACCTGACTTGATCCAGTTAGAAAAACCATAAAAAGCATTTAAGTTACCAGGCATCCTCGAGCTGCAACCTAAAGGAGTTTCCTGGAGTGATAACAAATTGGCGTCATTGCCGAGGACAAGAGATTGAAGCTCAGCTTCTCTGGGAGACGACATAGATCCTACTTTGATGATAGACAAAGTCTAGACACTATTATTATGGTTGTAATCATCTATCTGGCGACTCCACTAAAATAAGGTGGCTTCAAGAAGACCAAGTACCAGAGCAAACCCTCAAGGGCCACCAGTAACACCTGTTTCAGATCCAGAAGAGATTCTAAGAAGAGCTAGGGCTTCACTAAGGCATACCTCCAGTGCTGCAAAAGAAGCTACATCAGGTATTTCAAGAGATATTCCTGCTATTATTTCTTCTGCTGAAACATCTAGTTCTCACAAGTTTATAAGTAAATCAGAAAATTTTAGGGTTGAGGAATCTTCAAGCGCTGCTGCTTAGGAAGATCTCATCCCTGGCGACTCCATGAAAGATGAATTTAGTGGCGACTCCACAATATTAAGATGTCAAAAGCATTTGCTGCTCTTTTGGCTCGGAGGTTTGCACCTCTTGACTTCTCTTTCGTTCCTGGTTTCCCACATCCAGTACCTGATATGTCCGAATGGGGTTATTTTTTACCTGTCTTTGAGGAGAAAGAAGGCAATCCTGCAAAACACCTCCTCAAGTTTCACGAATGCATGGATATATTAGATCAGCAGCATGAAGATGTTCATGTATTCATTATATGGTGATGCACGTCAGTGGTATTTTTCTTTACCTCCTTCCAGCATTTCATCATTGAAGGATTTTCACCGAGCATTCACTGAGCACTGCAAAAGGTATTTTCCAAATGAGTTTATATTTGGTAATTGCTGTGATGAATATGAATTACATCATAAGGCTAGAGATGTAAATAGAGACGTATCTCTCCCTGACAATATGCAGCAGCCCTTCAAGAATCTTCAAGATGATGCACTTTTTAATCAACATGAGCTAGAAATGAATTATAAAGGAGTTGAATGTTTTCCTACCATCATTAAATCTGATTGTTGTGAATCTGAGGAATTGATTTATTTAACTACACATGGAAATGATCAGCTTTCTGCTGGTCAAATGACCATTGAAATCAATAAGGCTAGCTCATAGTTTCCAGATTTGCAGATCAAGGGAAGTTCCAGTAACCATGAGGAACAAGATTTTCAGGGAGTCTAATCTCCAGCTAGAACATCAGGAAGATCTTCCTTCTCCTTATGAATATATTACTTCAAATTATGACAAGGAACTAAATGCTTGTTACGAATCTACTGCTCAAAAGTCCAATAAAGATCTTTTTAGTTTTGATATATCTTGCAAAGATATTATTGTGGAAGAGGAAATTGTTAGCTGTGATAAACCAGCATATCATCATGATGAATTCAGATTATGTGAAGGGGAGCAGAAAGATTCAGATCAGCTGTTGAGGTTGCATTTTTATCAGACAAAGGTTGAGCAGTCCACATTCAACATTGACATCAGTGGAGGAAAAGATCAGCAGCATAAAAAGGTATTTCCTGTTGGCTTTTATGACCTTGTTGCTGACTATCTGGAACTTATGAGCAGCATAGATATCCAAATATTTTTGTCAGATGATAGCTAGTTCTGTCAACCTTTGAAATTACATTGCTGCATGCTAGGGTTTCATTTATTTTTGGGGTCAAGATCAAGGATAAGTTTAGCAGGTCAGCTTCTGACATGGCTTCATTGGAAGCATGATGTCACTTGATAAGAAGACTATACTGATTAGAATTACGAGTAGGAATAGATAGGAAAATAAGCCCTTAATATGAGCAGCTAGGTCATTTTCGGTTGTTTTCATGAATAAGCAAAGCGGGCTACAGGCAAGTTGCAGCAGATCAGTTATAAAAGACAAATGACTCCATGCCCAATGGAACACTAGAAGATAGATTTAATTATTCTTTTTCAGGAAAGGCATTTTGGTCTGGGGTTCTTGGGACCTCACAGGGAGGTACCCATCCTCGAGTAGGAGCCAGATGTTATCTCCTAAATAAAATTTTCAATAAGTTCACTCAGAACAATTTATTTTTTGATCAGTGATGAAGGTTTCAGGTCATATTCTAAAAGATATTGAGATGACTAACAAGGTTGGGATATCTGATGTTCTGTTTTTTACGAAAATTTGAAAGTTTTAGCTTTCGGTGGCTTAAGTGAGTTTTTCAACAACTCATTAGCCACTCACCTTTCGGTAGCTAACAGTTTTTAAAGCAGGACCATGTTAACCACCGAAAGCCTGTTGATCGCGTTTTTTATAATTTTGGGAAAAAGGGACTTTTGGTGGCTTAGGCAAACTTACCAATAGTTCATTAGCCACCGAAAAGCCTTGGTTTCGACGGTTTAGAAATGGATCCAAGAACACAGTGAACCACCAAAAGCGCATTGAACTTTGTTTTAATAAATTTTGGGAATGAGACTATCAGTGGCTTAGGCGAATGAACCAACGGTTCATTAGCCACTGAAAGCCCAGCTTTCGACAGCTAGCGAACTAAACCCTAAAGTCTCTTAACCACCAAAAAGGATGAAAAGTGAAAACGGTTGTCTGCTCATCAAAATCAAATTCATCAGCATGAGGCTTGTGATAATTTAGCATGATTAACCACCTAAAAGGTCAGGGAACTACAGTAAAGCATGAGTTGATGGCTAAGAAGTCGTTATTGATCTCAAAAGACTGATGGAAATCTAAACCCTAGCCTACCCTCCATCTGTCCCACGACTGCAGTAAACCTCCACGAAACACCAAGTTCACATTAAAATGATTGATAGGCTGTCTATCTCATGGATATCACTAGAATTCACCATCATCTCATTCAAGTACCAATCAAGTGGATTAACCCCTCAAAATCAGCACCATATCCTCAGTACACTCCACATTTATCTGCATGCATTTTCACTGAGCCTAGCCCTCTCTGGATCTAGCATTGTAGTATCCTTCCCTAGGGTTTGAATTTAAATTTTGCAAGCGCAGGGCGGAGGACCCGCTCAAAAAACTCAAAACACAGGTTTTCGTGGCTAAGCGTAGTTTCAAAACGGTCTCTAAGCCACCGAAAGCAAACTTTCGGCAGCTAAGACCGAAATTTCAGGGCGCTCCAAGCCACCGAAATTGGCGTTTTACTGCGAAAAGTCGTCTTTTTAAAATAATTATTCTGAGCGACTGGAGAATCATTTTGCAAAACACTCGAAGGTTTTTGTTCCTAACATGTCAGAGAACAATAACCTCTCTCACTTTTCGTACAGGTATTGCAGATTGAGAGAATCGAATCCATCTCTGAGCCCTAATTTTCGAATCTTAGAATTTCACTGTTTTACACATGTTTTTGAAATATAGATCTCGAGAAAATGAAAACGAATTTCAAAAAGCTAAGAGAGGTTTTTGCTCACAACAAACCAATCTACAAAAACCTCTTTCAGTTTATACACAGGTGTCACAGATTTGAAGGACCAAATCCATCTCTGAGCCCCAGTTTTCAGCAATTTGGCCAATATTTTAGGGCAAAAGATGACTTGTCGGTCCTCCAGGTGGCATTTTCGACCTCATCTATCAGTCCATGAAGATTTACTGCAGATGTAGAAGAAGTTTCAGCACCAGACAGAAACATACTCAACCTACCCTACTCAGACTCAGAAGAGGAAAGGGAGGAAGAGGTTGACCTAACAGAGCAGGTGGCAGCAGAAAATGAAGAGTTTCCTTCACCAACACCAAGGGAAGGGCAGGATCAACAAATAGCAGAGACCACCTCAAGCAAACCTAGGTCTTAGAGAGCAAAGCAGCTACTAGAGCAAATACATGAACTAGAGGTTTTGGACAGGGAGATAAAAAGAAACAATGCAATGTTGACCAAGAGAAATAAGAAATTGCACAATTATGTTCTGGGGATGAGAGGAATGCATGTCTTATTGAAAAGAAGAAATCTGAGGCTGATGAAGGACAACACCAGGCTGTACAGGATGATCAGGCTTCTGAAGCTGCAGGTGAAGAATTCCAGATCAAACCCTAGCTCTCAAATTCACTTTGCACTAGAAACCCTAGCTGAAGCAACAGTAAGCCTTCTGAATCCAGAGGCAACCCAGGATGCTGCTAATTTTCCAAACATTGGGCAAGCTGAAGAAGGGCCAGAAGATCAACAGCACAGCTGAAAAGGATGAAGTGGGAGGTTGATTACAGTTTTTGCAAAAACAGGGCTTTCAGTGGCTTAGGCGAACGCTGAAGCAGTTGATTAGCCACCGAAAGCAGAGCTTTCGGCAGCTAACAAACCCGAGATTTTGATTCCTTAACCACGGAAAGCAAAAAGAGGCGCAAAAAGATATTTTGGCACAAAAGACCAGTTTGGGCGAATATAACTATCTCAGGGATGTGAAGTGTAAAGCTGAAAGTTGCTGAAGAACACCATCAGAGAAGGTCTGTTCCAGTTTTGCAGATACATCAAAGAGGAAAGGGTCACAAACCCTACCTGTTTTAACCAAACAGTAGCTTATCTATCGGAGGGTAGGTTACAGCTTTACTCCAGTACTTACTGCAGTCATCAAAAGGTTCAAAAAGTGAACAAGTGTCATAGTTAGATAGACTAGTAGTTAAATTAGGGTTTCTGACTTAATTTTGCAAAAACATTTATTTTTAGCTATTTTTAGTAAAAACAGATCCAACTTTTCAGGATCTGCATATTTTTGTAAAGGCTATAAAGCCTAAGACTTATTTTGAAGGAAGGGTTCGACTTCGGGGACATTTTGACCATTACTATTATCAAGCTTCTCATATTGCTCATGACCTAATATAAGCTCTTTTGCTATCGTATGTTCGGCTTCCATTTCTTGTCTGTTTTGTGCTTATGCTTGAATGTGTTGTTCAAGTTTATTCATGTTATTTGATGTCTGATAGCTGTCATCCTATCTGCATGTTGATGATTTGAATTACAAGTACTTTCCTTGTTATGATTAGCCATTTATATATAACTGTTTTATGTATGAATCTGCCAGCATAATAAGTTCTCCATCTCTTCACCATATTATCAAACCTCTGAACAGTGGTAGTTAGAAGCCTTAACCTTGATTGAGTTTCATGCATGTCTTGAGAGTGTGAGGTCCTGTAGGTCACCTGACTTGATCCAGTTAGAAAAACCATAAAAAGATTTAAGTTACTAGGCATCCTCGAGCTGCAACCTAGAGGAGTTTCCTGGAGTGATAGCAGGCTCCTCAGATTGTTGCTATGTATATACATGTGGTCAAGAGGTGTCTCAAGGGAGTGTTGTTCAATTGGGCAGAGGCAATATTGTGTTAGTTTTTACGAGAATATAGCAGTATAACTTTATTGCAAATAAACAATAGGATCTCTAGAAGAAAGACAAAGCACAAAAAACAAAGAACATAAGAATTTCTCCTGGGAAACCCAATCGGGAAAAAACCCAGCAACCTTCATATAGAGATGAGAACTTTCGAGAACAGAATACAAGAATGAGAGAGAAGAAAAATCTCTCTAAGAGAAAACCCCAAAAAACACTACTTCTCTCTGGTGCTGCGAACTTCTCCTTGAGTAGGCGAACTTGCTTGTGTTAAGTGAGTGTGTAAATGAGGCACCTGGCATCTCTATTTATACACTTTACAAAAGTGCCTTTTACCCTAACCGAGCCGACTTGTCTTGGGGGAAAATAAAAATAGTTTAAATAATTTTATTTAACTTCTAAACTTCCCCAAGGTTTACATTGATTATTTCAAGGGTTTACATGAATGATTACATCCGTATGAACTCCCTTAGGAGATACAAAACAAAATAATAAAATTATAAAAAGAATAACTTCCAAAGTTGCTCAAAATCCAACATTCCCTCTCAACAAGGAAGGTATTCTTCAGTCATGGTCATCATCAACATCATGAACATTTGGGTCTCATCTGTACATACTGAAGGTTGTCAACACAGTCTCAGTGCATCAAGAGGTGTCATCATGTATCTGACCACTCAGTCCATTGGTGGATCCATAGCTCTGCAACTCTTACACAATCCATCAGAGAGTACAACAATCAACATCTCATCTACTATAAGTCCGTCTCTACCCAAGAACCAAGACATGCTTCACACGGCCATCTACTACCTATTCGTCTCAAATGCCGATGGGATTTCTCCTATACCAGGCTGAGAACTAGGGCGAGCAGAGGTACTAGTGTACATGACCATCTACTAACTGTTTGTCTCTACTACCGATGGGATTTCTCCCATACCAAGCTGAGAACCAGAACGAGCAGAGACGCCAGTGTACACGACCATCTACTACCTTCCCATCTCAAATGTCGATGGGATTTCTCCCATACCAGGCTAAAAACCAGAACGAGTAGAGGCACCAGTGTAGAAGGAAGGTAGATGTCTGAATTGTCTTTTCCTCTCAGGGAAGGATACATTTTCTTCTACTCCAAGTCTTCCACAAAAGTATTCAAACTTTGTCCTGGGAAGATGCTTGGCAAGAATATCTGCAATCTGGTCATCTATCGACACGTAGTGTAGTTCAACCACACCCTTATGCACCATATCATGAATGAAGTGAAATCTAATATCGATATGCTTCGACTTATCGTCAAAAACGAGATTCATTGACATCTATATACAAATCTGGTTATCACAGTGAATCGTAGTTGGTCTTGGAATTTGACCAAACAATCCTGCAAGGAGTTTTCGAAGCCATATTGCTTCTCGAACTGCTCTACTAGCAACCATATACTCGGCCTCTGTTGTACTAAGTGCTACTGAGGTCTGCTTCCTATTGCACTAGGAAATAACTACAGAACCCAAATTGAAGCAACATCTAGAAGTACTCTTCCTATCTACAACGCATCCAACCCAATCTGAATCTGAAAAACCTTGTAGTCTCAAGTCACATTCTGAAGCATATCTCAATCGATATCCCACAGTGCCACGCAAATATCTGAGTATATGTTTTGCGGTAGTTTAGTGTGCCTCGGCTCACTCATGAACTGACTGAGAGTATTCACAGGCAAACATATATCTGATCTGGTGTTTGTCAAATACATTAGCGATCTAATCAACTAGCGATACATGGTGGGATCAATCAAGTCGAAGTCTGAAGCTGAGTCCCTCAACTTCTTCAGGTTTGCATCCATCGAAGTAGCCATGGACTTGCAATCCAACATTCTGAATCTCTTCAATATATCGATGGTGTATTTTCCTTGACTTGGGAAAATTTCCTTTTACCTCAGTCATACTTCTAATCCCAAGAAGTAAAGCATCAATCCAAGATCTTTCATTTCAAACTCAGAGGCAAGCTTCTTCTTACACCATGCAATCAGCTTCTCATTTCTTGTGAGAAACAAGTCATCGACATACAAAACTAAAATCAATGGCTCACCTTCCACAATCTTGGAGTAAAGATTGGGATTTGCATCACTCTTGGTGAACCCCAAGCTCACCAAGTATCTGTTTATCTATCCAGACTCCATACCAAGCACGGGGTGCTTGCTTGGGTCCATATAGAGCCTTTTTCAGCTTGCAGACGTGGGACTCCTTCTTATGGGCAACAAACCCATCTAGTTGTTCAAGATAAACTTATTCCTTGATTACACCATTGAGGAAGGCGGTCTTGACATCCATCTAATCCAACTTCCATCCCATAGCTGAAGCAATAGCAATAATGGTTCTGATGGAAGTATATCAAGCCATGGGAGCAAATGTCTCGTTGTAATCAACTCCCTCTTTTTGAGAGAATCCTCTGGCAACAAATCTAGCCTTGTGTTTTTCTACACCGCCATCTGCTCCATGCTTAATCTTGAAAAGCCACCTGGAAGTCACTATTGTCTTCCCCTCGGGTTTTGGTACAACCTCCCAAACATCATTCTTCATGATGGATTGGTACTCTTCCATTATGGCATCCTTCCAAACTTGGTGCCTGGATGCTTCTTCATATGAGGTTGGTTATGAGTCAATGATGTGACTCATCAATGCTACGTAACTCGAGAACCTATGAGGTCTTTTGCTTTCCCGAAAAGTGCCATGTGGAGCTTCATGCCCCTCTGCATCTTGTAGCGTCTGTTATGCCCATCTAGGCCTCTTCTCGCCTACTGGAATGTTGGTGGGAGCATCAATTGGCTCAATTGGATCAATGGATTCAATCCGTTCTTCCTTTGGCAGCTCCCTTTGAATTGTTGGAGGGGGAGACAATCTCATCTCTTCATTGTCATCGATCTCCATGTCTGATCCTCTTCCTTTCCGGATAGCCATTTGTTCTTCAAAGGACACATCCCTGCTGACTTCGATTTGCTTCGATCCTAGAATGTAAATTCTATAGGCCTTTGAAGATTCATTGTATCCCACGAAAGTTCCCTTCTTTCCTGAAGGCTTCAGTTTTGTCCCTTTCTCCTTGGGAACATGTATGTAGACTGGATAGCCAAAGATATGAAGGTGGCGCACTTCTGGCCTCACTCCTGTGAAGGCTTTTCCCAAAGTCATGTTCTTCAAGATTCTATGAGGGCATCTGTTTTGTACATAGAAAGTTGTTTTGGAAGCTTCTGCCCACAAGAACATCAGTAGACTCTGGTCATGTATCATCGCTTTGGCTACCTCCACAATTGTTCAATTCTTTCTTCCAGCAACCCCATTTTGTTGAGGGTTGTAGGGAACTGTAAGCTCCCTCTTAATTCCTGCTTCTTTGCAAAAATCATTAAACTCTGTGGATGTGTATTTTCCACCATTGTCTGATCTCAGAGTCTTGATCCTCTTTCCCGACAAATTCTCGACTTGTGCTTTGAATTCCTTGAACTTGCTAAGCACTTCCTCAGATTCCTTAGTCTTGAGAAAGTAAATCCATGTCCTCCATGAGTGGTCGTCAATAAATGTTACATAGTAGTTGTAACCTCCCAGCGAAGCAACAGTCATAGGTCTGCACAAGTCAGACTCGCAAGGTTACTTGGGAGCGGGAGCGAGAAGCGAAAGTTTTAGAAGCTTCCGGTTAGGAAGCGTTTAGGAAGCGTTTTTTATATAATATATTTTTAATATTTTTTGATGCATATATGCCAACAAATGCTTGTAGAATGTTGAATTAGTCATGGAAAGCATAAAAACATGAAATAAACCATAACATGATAAATCATAATACCATATAACATCATTCATCAACCATCAATGATTCAATGATCAATCAATTATCATATACTAGTGAATTCATCAAACATAGGTCCATTATCCATAACATCAAGTTATCAACCTTACAGCTTCAGAGTTCAACTTCAAACTTCAAACTTGAATTGCCATGTAATGTTCACAAAATATACCATAATAAATATAAAAGAGTCAATGACTCAAGTTCTCGAATCTCAATAGTGCAGAAACTTGAAAGTGCTGTAAATAAGAAAAGACAAGAAAAGTAGATTTTATGGATGTTTCCTCTTGCCACAGGAAATATCTAATTTATTTTGCCGTTGTCTATGTTCATGAACAGAGGGAGCGAGATTTTCATCCCTAGTAGCCACCGAGCCACGTCCAAGACTTGATCCTGCATGACCCCCCCTCACTGATGCAGGTGGGGGTTGTGAAGTTGAACCTAGGGGCAAAGGAGGTGGTAGCATTGTTGCTGCTGCTGCTATTGCATGGTCATCCTCATCACCCAAAAGCTCTTCCTCCAAGCGCTCTAAAGGTAAGGCTCCATCCTCCAAGTTATGCTCCTCTGGATTGTTGTCCCAAGTGACATATGATCTATCGGTTTTGGCCCGCTCATAGTAATGAGTCAATAACCTCAAGTTGTAATGTACATAAACCAAGCTTTCTGCCCGATTTTCATTTAATTGGTTTCTTTTCACCGAGTGGATGAAGCTATAGGTGCTCCAACACCTTTATGCAGAGGAACTCTTTACCACCTGTGAAAGCACTTTGGTTGCCAATTTATGCAAGCGTGGGCATGATGAGCCATACATGTTCCACCACTCAATAGGAGGCGCCCTATCTCGATCTTTTCTAGCATGCAAAGTACCCAACCTGTCTATAGCAGCCATGTACCCAACCTGTACCTCTAAATCTGTGTGGGGCTTTCTCCTAACCCCACCCCCAGGTGCTGGTTTGGCCAACCAAGATGGAAAAAAATATTTTACCGTTAATACATATGCTAAGGCATGCAGTGGAACCTTGAGATGATCCCACCTTCTGACCACGTGTGTGAATATGGTCATACAGGATGGGATCCTTCGATTCAACAATATCTTTAATCTAGCCCAACATGCTATCCATCTACTCATACACCTCCCCAATTACCAGCTTATCTGTATCTGCAAACCGAATCATGTGATAAATGGGCTTTGTGAACTGCAAAACAAACTTGACACTTGCCCAAAACTGACCATCAAGAACTGTGTCTTCCACGTCCTGAAAATCACGCCTGTTAGATGTGGATATAGCCCTATCTTTCAAGACTTGCCATGATTCATTTGATACCATGCTAGCCAATGCCTCTCTTACCTTCAAAAGGCGCCTGAAGGTGAGGTAAAAGCTAGCAAATCTAGTCTTTGCTATCTTTAATAGCTCTAACTTTGAGTGAGTGCAGAAAATGCCATGGGCATTCCTATGGTTGGTAATAAATCTTATCATGTGCTTATCCTTTTTGTACAGTTCACCAATCCATTTGTATTCATTTTCCTTCAACTTAATAATGTCATGCATCAAAAGGTTCAGTGTGTACACCCGGACCAAAATATGTTGGGGTATTTATCTTCAATGATTGCTCCCACTGCCTTACAATTAGCAGCATTATTTGTTATGACTTGGATGACATTGTATGGACCAATAGCTTCAATGTTTTTGAGTAGGAGATCTGCAATGTTCATGCTAGTCTTGAATTTATCTAAGTAGTCATGTGTCGAAAAGAAGATTGCACCAGTAGTAGAGACACCAAGAACATTTATCAATGGCTTACCTTTCACATTGGTCCAACCATCTGATACCCCATACCCATTCCAAGCATTTGTGAATTGCCCCAAAGCATTTTGGATCTTGGCTTTTTCTTTGTCAAGCCCCACAATTCTAGCTTTGTCATACTCGGGGCTCTTGTATCCTGCTGGGGCAGTGCAGATGGCCTCTACCATTTCATGCCAATAGGGTGAGCAAAGAACATTGAATGGTATGCCACATGCATAGAGAAACCAATACACTTTTGAATCCACGTCATCCCTACCACCTTGATCAAGGAAATCTGATATTGTCCTGCGGCTGCCACGTGATTGATTGCATGGGAGAGAATCCACTGCCTTGGGTGGATGGGCCTCCAATTCTTGGTGAGCATGAAAGGTCATGGTCATCCGATGATCGTTTTGATGTGTTTTGTGCTTCAAATTCTTCCTTCTTATAGATGGCTCTTTGTGTTGATACCACATTTGGGCAAACACAAACTCCTACAGTTTTTCTTTCATCACATGGCATGTGCCCAGATAGATGTCTTCTCACACGGGTATATGAACCTCTGTATGTCTTGTTACAATGGGGGCAAACAAATTTGGTGGTTCCACCCCCTCTAGTTCCTACCTGCCTTGTGACATATTTCCACAAGGGTGTGGGGTCCTCTTTGGTTTTCTTTCGGCTTTCCCTCCTCCTCCTCCTCCTCTTCCCCCTCCTCCTCCTCCCTCCTCCTCCTCCTCCTCTTTGGTCTTCATCCTCTTCCTCATTCCTCCTTCGGTATCCAACCACCACCATCAAAATAACAATTGGAACCAACAAAATAAACCATAAACCCATCATCATGGTTAATGCCAAATGAAACTAGAGATTTAACTTGTTGCCTACAATAGAATGAGGGAGGAACTAGAGATTTAAGTTTTTAACAATGTACATTCTAGTCACTAGATTCTAGACTCTAGACTCTAGAATTTATATTGCCAAGGCTCAAGCATTCAAATTTCATACTATCATAGAAATCAAAGGTCAAAAAATTTCAAAATTTTAACAAAAAGAAAAGGACAAATGTTTAATTTACAAACTTACAAAGAACTCAGAAGGTTGTAGAACCTACCTCTTTGGCTCTCGCTCTCCAATGGTGGCAAGCCACAAACTTCTCCTCTCATCTCCTCTTTTCTCTTCTTCTCTTCTTCTCTTCTCTTCTCCTCTTCCTCTCTTCTCTTCTCTCCTCTTCTCTTCTCTTCTCTTGCAAAGTGACAATGAGGTAGGAGAAGAGGGCTTTATCCCCCAAAGCCCTCCTCCTTCCCTCCAAAACCCCTCTTCCTCTCTTCCGCGGGCGTGGGCAATGCGTGGGCAGCGTAAAAAGAAGGAAGCGTTTGGGGAGCGACAGGAAGCGAAGAGGTAGCGCTCAAGGAAGCGAAGGGAGCGAACTCAGAATCGCCTAGGAAGCAAACGCAGGAGCGACCTCGGAAGCGCCGGAAGCGAGCTGAGAAGCGAAGGGAAGCTAACGCTTCCGTATAGGGCAGGGAGCGAATTTTTTAGCAAGGAAGTGTGCTTCTCATTTCGCTTCGGATCAGGAGCGATCCAGGAAGCGCGATTCCCCTTAGCTCCCGCAGCGCTTCGGTCTGAAGCGAGCTTCCGGAGCAAGGGCGGGGGGGGGGGGGGG
>LPNX010196373.1:511297-637169 GCA_001517045.1 Pseudotsuga menziesii
ATATGCTCTCACTATTCGGAAAGGATCCCTTCGTATTCTTGCCAAGTGCGCATCCCCTACAGACTCCGTCATGGTCCAAATGAAGTGTTCGTAGACCCGTCACAATATTTCTTAATGTTGGGAGAGCTCTATAGTTGATGTGGTTAATCTTCTGTGCCATAGCTCACCCATGCTGGTGGAGTCATGAACTAGTGCTTGAGGTGGTGGAGTGCTCAATCGATATAGGCTCTCCTCTCTTACTCTTATTTCTTTCGTTGTTTCCATGCTTGAGTTCTTGTGCCAAGCAAGCACTTTCCCATCTGAAAATGCAACTTTATATCCCTTGTCCTCCAAGGCAGAGATGGAGACAAGATTTTTTTTCATACTAGGCACATAGAGCACATCACTTAAATGTAACATGTCTTTAGATTCTAATTGAAGTGAGGTAGCCCCAGATCCTCTCAACATGTCTTTATATTCTTTCTCAACTATTTCAGAGAGGTTTTCTTTATATCCAGTCATATGCCTAGAAGCACCACTATCTATGAGCCAAGTGTCACCAGTGGTGGGAACAATACCTGATAGTGCTAATATGAAGAAGAATTATGTACGATCTTCATTTCTTTGCTTCTTGTGATGATGACCTTCTTCTACATCAATTGTTGAAGCTTCATGCTTCCTCTTGTTTGAGCTTGAACACTTGTTTGCATAGTGACCATATTTCTTGCACTTGAAGCAATGTACTTGCGATAGATCCTTCTTCTTTTCTCGTTGATTTGAAGAAGGGCTTGGTCTTCTACCTTGATGCTTATGGTGGTGAAATTTTCTTCCCCTTCCCTTGCCTTTCTTAGCATGGGCAATGAATGCTTGATTCTCCTCAAGTTGAGTGCCATGAAGTCTTTGTCTTTCTACAATCCTCACCTCCTCCTGAGTGCAATCTTCCCATAATATATCAAATTTGGGCAACTTGGTGCATCAACTGATAGTTTGGATGAAAGATTCCCAAGATGTGGGAGCCCATTTAGCATAGTCATGATAAGCTCCTTATCTTCAATAGGTTCTCCACTGGATCTCAGCTCGTCCCTAAGTTCTGTGATCCTCATGAAGTATGAGGAAATTGATTAAGACTTGGTCATCTTCTTGCTTGATAGTTGGTTCCTCAATGTGAGAGTCACATTGATGCTACTATGCTCAAATAGCCTCCTTAGGGTTTTGAACATCTTCCTAGTTGTCTTCTTTTGTGAAATTTGAGGCACCAAGTGGTCTTTGACTGAGTCCATTAGTAATCTCCTAGCTCGAGCATCATTCTTCCTCCACTGGGACTTGTCTTTTTCAACTTCTCGTTCTGGAACCTTCTCATTGACAAACTTTAAGAGATCATTTTCTTCCTGGATGAGAAGAACTCTAGACTTCCAATAGATGAAGTTTGTGGCCCCATCAAAACGATCTTCAACCTTCATTCCAATTATCTTGTCTGCAGATCTGGACCAAAAACAATAGCAGGAGTTAGGTCAAAAATGAATTTTTGAATTTAGTGAACTAACCTCACAGAGAGATGTACCCTATCAAGGCGAGTTGAGAGAAGATGAGGTCGAGCCAAATATGTGGACTAATCAGCACAAAACTTGAAACCCTAATTTCTGCAACAGCAGCAGAATTAGGTCAAAAAATGAAACTTCTCGGAATTTGATTTTTCCTTCACCAAAAGATGCGCCTTCCCTAGAGCGAAGTTTCCACATCTCTTTTTCTGTTGAATTGATGAAGGAAAGCGTTAGAAGGTCAAACCCTAGTTTCTAACAATGGTCTATTCTAGAACTGCTCTGATACCATGTTAGTTTTTACAAGATTGTAGCAGTATAACTTTATTGCAAGTAAACAATAGGATATCTATAAGAAAGATAGCACAGAAAACAAAGAACACAAGAATTTCTCTTGGGAAACCCAATCGAGAAAAAACCCAGCAACCTTCGTATAGAGATGAGAACTTCCGAGAACAAAATACAAGAATGAGAGAGAGAGAAGAAAAATATCTCTAAGAGAAATCCCCAAAAAACATTGCTTCTCTTTGGTGCTGCGAACTTCTCCTTGAGTAGGCGAACTTGCTTGTGCTGACTGAGTGTGTAAATGAGGCGCCTAGCCTCTCTATTTATACACTTTACTAAAGTGACTTTTACCCTAACTAGGTCGACTTGTCTAACTGACTGGGTCGACTTGCCTTGGGGGAAAATAAAAATAGTAAAAATAGTTTTATTTAACTTCTAAACTTCTCCAAGGTTTACATTGATTCTTTCAAAGGTTTACATGAATGATTACATCAGTATGAACTCCCATAGGAGGTACAACACAAAAATATAAAAGTATAATAAGAATAACTTTCGAAGTTGCACAAAATCCAACATATTGGTTTTCCTGCAAGATCTACTATCTCGTTGCAAGATGGGGCATGTGCCAGTTTGCATATGGGAGCATCATTCGACCACATGCAATGGTGAGGGTGGGAGGCATATGGGAGCTTTGATTGGTATGCTGGATAAAGGTCATCGACAGAGGTGAGGTGGACCAAGTATTTGATCGAGAATTTTTTATTGCTTGGGAGCAACAAATGGTCGTCCTAGAGGAGTATCCCTATGACAAGATGGATTTTCAAGGGAACTCGACTTTGCCTCTTCCTCCTAATGGCCAATGGGGCAACCCAGGTGAGGGAAATTTTTAAGTTCTTGCCTCTTTTTTTTTTGGATTTTAGAAATTTATACTAATGCCATTTTTTTTCAATTGGTAGATGTTGGCTCGTTGAGGCAATGACCACCACCAAGTTGACCAAGATGACTGAGAGAAGAGGTTGGCCTAGGGCCAACCTAAGTCACACGGTTCGGGTTCAGGTTCAGCAAGAATTAGGTTCGGTTCAGGTTCGAATTCTCCGATGAGGTTCGGATGAGGTTCGACTATATATATATATAAACTTTCTTCATATACTTCCCCTTAACTAATTTTCTACGCCCCATAGCCCATAGGGTTCAAAGCACTTAGGTCACTATTCATAATTTTGTTGTATATACTTGTTGTTTATGACATTTATGCTCACAGATTTGTGCTTATATGAGTAGGTTTTTGTGGTTTAACAACGGATTTACATGCTTCCCACAGCAGTAGTTTGTTCTTAGGTGTAAATCTATGTTCTTACAGAGAGCATTTAATTTATAGACAACATAAATAAATAGAGAGCATTTAATCTATAGACAACATAAATAAATCAAGAGCATTTAATTTATAGACAACATGAATATATAGAGAGCAATTAATTCATAGACGACATAAATAAATAGAGAGCATTTAATTTATAGACAACATTTAATTTATTGATTTTCTGGTTTTTTTAATTTCAATTTTTATTCAGTAAAAAAATCGAACCTAAAAAAAAATTGCCTTCAAGTTCGCCTTCAGGTTTGGGTTCGGCTTTAGGTTCGACATTAGGTTCACCTTCAAGTTCGGCTTCGATGAGGTTCGACTTCGGCTTCGGCTTCAGGTTCGACATTAGGTTCATCTTTTAGGTTCGGCGAACCTAAACGAGTTTCAAAATTTTTTTTAGGTTCGTCGAAACTTGAACCTCAAGGATTAGGTTGGGTGAACCCTGTGACTTAGGGGCCAACAACGCAATTGGCACGACAAGAAAGGGATCCTATGATGGAGGTCTTCAAGGGAAAGGTGGAGGTGTTGGTATAGGTAATCCCACTTATTGACTTGAACACCTTAGACTCTACAGGATGAGATCCAAGATGCTTACATTGAGGTTCCAACAAAGTGGCAGATATTGTTGAGACAGATAGCGAGGGCTTGCCTAGCTTTCGAGGGACTGTTGATTTCGAGCAGTATCGAGAGCCATTCTTCGAGAGAATGGAGGACCTAGTCAAGGACCATGGGGTTGATCAACATTTAGTCTGGGATTGAAGCTCAGCCTAGGGATGAGAACCATGACCTAGTCAAGGACCATGGGGTTGATCAACATTTAGTCTGGGATTGAAGCTCAGCCTAGGGATGAGAACCATTCTCTGAGAGAATGGTGGACCTAGTTAGGGACCATGGGGTTGATCAACATAATTCATTCTGGCACTGAATCTCAACCTGGGGCTGAGAGCCATGCTTTAAGAATGGATGCACTTGGTCAATTACCAAGATGTTGACCTCGGCCAACCTTCAGCCTAGGGCTGAAGAACCTGGTCAGGGACCAGGACGTTGAAGTCCTAGAGTGAATCTAGGCAAGTGATTTTCTTCTCTCCTTGGTTAGTGGGCTATGGGACCTTCTCAAGGGCCTAAACACCCCTTGTTAAAGTACCTAGCACATGACCTTCGTATCAATGAGGAAAACGAGATAAACAATGAATAATCCTCCTTATTTATGATGATGTACTTTGAGTTGGCACATGTGGATCATGAAGACCAAGAAGAATGCTTGAGATAACTAGTTGTGGTCATGGAACCACCTAGAGATCAAGAAACCCATTGAAGGTTCAAGTATTCCCAATGATGTGATGCTCCAAGTAACCACTAGTAAAGGACCAAGTACCCACTAAAGATTAAAAAGATCAAAAGACTAAAAGATCAAAAAGTCAAAGGACCTCAAAAGTCAAAAGACCAAAAAGATTAAAATCCCCCAAGGGCAGTCTCCTTAACTTATGGACTTGCCTCTCCATGGTGGACTATAAATAAAGAAGCATCCTCATTTGTTCAACACATTCAAGACATCTTCATCTCTGATCAAGAAGACAATTTCTGAGGATTATCTGCTGTTTTTTTCTCTCTCTCACACGTGTGGACTTGATCAGCTCTTGAAGACAGCCGTGAGGTCTTAATCAGCTTGTGTAGGCAGCCGTGAGGTCTGGTTCATCTTTTTGCAGCAGACGGCAGCCCTATAGGGGCTGTTTAATGTGACCCAAGCCTTGTTAGGGCTTCTCCAGCTCATGGGCCACGACAGCCCTTGTTAGGGCCTTCTCCAGGCAGGTCAAACCTCAATGCAGTCAACAGCAGCCTTTAAGGCCTCTTCCAGGCAGGCCGCAGGCCCTACTAGGCCTCTCTTCACACAGACAAGCCTTATCTAGGGCATCCAGCAGAAACCGAGCCCTGTCTAGGGCATCTTCCAAACACCCGAGCCCTATTTCAGTCAGCAGCAGTCAACCACAGACTCAGTTTTTGGGTTTGATCAGTGGCAGCAGCTCACTTGCTCAGAACAGTCATCTTCTATGGTTATTTTCTTCTTGGTATGTCTTCCCTAGAGGCAACTCGAATGTCATGTAAAAGTCTGCTATTTTTATCTGCTCATGTACAGACTCAGTCATCTCATTTAAAGGAAGATTGTTCATTGTTTGGGGTTTTATTCCTTGAAAGGTTTCCCATAAAATTCTCTGTATCCCTGTGTATGAATTGTGGATGATTGTTTATTTTACTGCTACCATATAACTCAGAATTTTTAACTACTGCTGATACAAGTCTGCTAGAAATTGAAAAAGAAGACTGTTACTGCTATTAAATCTAAATCCATGTTAAAAATTTAAAAGGGATAAGGACCACTAGCTTAGGGTGGTCGTAATGCAACTACAACTTTTGCAAGTTAGGGAGTTCATGAGGTAGCAGTGTTGGTGCTTCTATCCGCATTAGCTCCAGATGTATGTAATGGGTATAATGTCCCCTTTTTGTACCGATATGTATTTCTAAGAAAAACAACATGCAAAAGCTTTCTATCTAATGAAAATTTTGGTTTGCACAAAATCTTGTTCTTTCTTGTTTTTGATGGCTTGTTAATGGGAAAAAAAATTATATTTACATGCACATAAAACTTCTACATTAATGTGATAAATGCCAATCTAAAATTTGATTCGCCAAATGATCATCAAAAGTGTTTAGACTCCTAGGCACATGAATGATTGTAAACTCAAACTATCATGAAAGTAGTCGAACAAATAGGAACTTCCTAAGTTGATGAGGATCACGTATAGTGTAAAATTGTTCAATTGTGCCATAAGATGCTGGAAATCTAGGTGTATAGTTAGAGTGCTGTTAGACAGTGAACACTGAATACAAAGTGTCACAACATCAACTAGCAAGTCAATCATGGAGTTATATTCCACTTAATTATTGGTTGTTGGACTTGTTTTCACATATTCTTGAGATGGGACACATCTCTCATTTTGCCAAAGCAGACTTCAGTCACGAGCCTAATCCTTACATCTGAGGCAGTATATTATCAGATGATAGCAGTGGTTACATGATTTGTATCACTATCGAGCAGTTGGAACATACATGGGCATAGCAGCAGAGGGGCCACCCTTGTCATTATTGATCCCTCTTCATGATCTCCCTTGTCATACATCTCAGACCTTCGTACAGTGGGCCTTCGGGATCAATCTTATGCAGCTGGGATCTTGTCTTTCCTTGCCATCTAGGGTCAGCAAAGTTAGCACAGGTGGATACAATTGTAGCTACAGCTCAGAGCAGGTATGTGGCAGAGGTATATTATGGATTTCATGAGTTCTATTAATAGACTGACTATGTTAGACCTAACTATGTTAGATCTTGCTATGCATTGGTGATCACATATTCTTCTTTGTTACTATGAATAGAACTTGTGCTTGGTATGATGTAAGTGCACTAGTGGTAGTTTCATGTACACACTTTTGTTTGAGTTAATTGCCTATGTAATATATAGATCATTCCCCCCCCTCTTATTTCCATGTTTAGCCTTTTCCATCCATCCACTTCATCCATTGGTTGTTAAAATCCTTTGACTTGGACTTGACTAATCAACCTGAGGACCTTCTCCTTTGTGACCTCTTTGTTAGGATGGCCTCTGTTACGCTGCATCTATACCCAACACACCTTCAAATGTGCCCCAGGGAGAGAGAGCCATTTTTTCGACCAGGAGAGGTGTTATTGAGCAATGGTGGTCATGGTTGGGCCCTTTGGTCCTTTCTTTAGGAGTACAATGGGTTAATGGCACTGTTGACTGCCCTTTGTTGGGGTTTTTAACCCCGGGGTTTGGTGTTCGAGGCTCCTAGGGGTTGATCACTGGGTCACATGACCCCATACCTTGTTTGCTTGCTCTGGTGGCCTTTGCCTCAGCTACGAGACATTCATCTCCCTTCACAACCACTTAGGACACCCACCTGTCCCTTCTGCACGTTGGCGCCTTCTCTCCCTGGTCTCTTTTCTTAGAGGAAGCTATCTTCCACACTAGGCCTTCTTGCAACTTTGAGGAGGGCATTGAGGAATTTTACAGCATTCTCGGGGTTAGATGGGGTATAATGCCCTCCCTCCAGCTCACTCCAGCCTTTCGTTCGAAGTGATTCGCTCATGTTAGCAGTTTTTGGCACTTAGGGGAAAAATAACCCAGGTAGCCTACCTTGAGCCTACATTAGGTTGTATTTTATTATTATTTTGTTATAATTTTAAGTTGACATTTTATAATTGCAAATTGACATTTTTAAAGGAATGTCAGCGTGGATACTTTTTGTAAAAGTGGGTGTGGGATCATAAAAATAGATCTCCGCGATTCATTTTAACATAAGACTCGTGGGATAAAACATTATGCACTTATTTTACCCTACCTAGGACTCTTTGGAGTGATGCGTCCCTCTTGAGGAAGGAAATAGTCTAGATTTTATGGCGCATTCTTGAAGTATCTTGGCTTTTGCTCTTTTTCTCAAGATGATGCTATAATTTGTTGGTGAAACACGTACATAGGGAGGTATCTATGTCTTGTCTTGATTTCTCTTTGTTAAAAGCTGATGAGTGATGTATGTTTGTAGATGGAATGGTATCCATTAGGTTGCATTTTTTCTTGGTTAGGTCTTCGTCAACTTTTAGTGACCTTAGTGTAGAAGCACGTCATTTCTAGGAGTCCTTCTAGGGTTGAACCTTTGGACTTTAGGATTAGTCATAAACCTAGGTTAGGCTTCTCTAGGGGCAGGTTAGTCACTCCTATACGCCCTAGGTTAGGTTAGGTTTTTTCTAGGGTTTGTTCTCTTTGTCTTCACCTCTCCTTCTTCTCCAAAACCTAGTTCTAGGGTTAATTTAGGGCTGTTAAAACCCTTGGTCGGTCTCCTTTCTACCCTAAAACAATCCTCCCTCTTCCCTTTTCCTCCCTCGCTCTCCCTTTTCTAAGCTTCGGTCTCCCTTCCTAAGGCCTCCCTAGCTGCCTCTCCATCTTCACTTGCCCTAGATCTATCCCAACACCCTCGCTCCTGCTCCTTTTATCCTCGGTCCTATTGTCTTATGCTACAGCAACCCTCGGCCTGTCATCTCCTTGGCCCCTTTCCACCTTCATTAGGCCCCCTTTTACCTCCCTCTACTCTTAGCCTACCCTAAACAGTCCTCCCTTCATCTCCCTTCCCTCTTAGCTGCCTCCCAAACCTTCCATCAACCCTCGGGTTTGCTCTTTAAGGAATCCCTAAGGCTATTCCTCCACCTCACCTTACCTTATATTCTGCCCTCTCTTCATTCTCAAGCCTTGTGACAGCCTTACTTTCCAATCTCCTAGATCGTGGCCTTATCTAAAGGTCTGGTACAGACCTCTTCGTAGCCAATCCAAGGCCTTCTCCCAACCCTATCTACCTTTAGGGCTTCCCTTACAGTGGCAGCCCATCCTCTAACCCTGCATACAAACAAACATTGTTCAACAAGTTACTTAACTACTGGTTTGATTTGCAACTAAAAGAGGACTGTTAACAACATTCATTTGCACATCATATGCTCACTCTATATGAATTCTGAAACACAATCATATTGTTGCTAATACTCCATTTTCAGATCTGATTTAAATGCTTGGTTATGCATAATTATGCTTGTACAAAGTTTAGAACGATTGCTTGAACAAATGGTGTATGATTACTAATGCCTTAATGACTAATACATCATATTATTCATGTCATATTGTTGTATTTTGGATAACATATTATTGGTGTATCGATGCTCATGTTGTTGTTATGATTGGTGTTGCACAAGAGACTTGCTTATCAAATTTGGATGAATGATACTTTACACTAATTATATTCACACTTGTTATATTTTATATGCATTACCTAGGACTGGAGTAGTTTACTTGCTTTGATTCTCATAAATACACTATTTAGGTGAATGCACTAAATGCACCTATATGGTTCATATTTACACTCATAGTATATATTCTCCACCTTTTTATTTGACTCCAACAAGGCACTGGTCACTAACAATCTTCAAAGAAGACATTATTTTGCGTCTAAGTGTCTTTTGCAGAGTTGTCATTAGGGCTCTCCCCTATGAGGTTTCAGCTTCCAAAGAAGTTAGGAGAGGTGACTAAGGTGACAGTGGTCACTTTCTCCACATATGTTTGCCAGTGACTTGGACTTCCATTTCAACCGGTAACAGACCTCCATGTTTTCCTTGGTGTCTTGGTCTGATGTTTGTGACGAAAGTATACAAAGCCTGAACGCTTCCCGTCGAATAGCTACCAATTTTGAGTTCTGAGCCTAGTTAGTCTAGTCACCGAAAGAGTATCCCCTAGATTCAAAACAAGTGTTCCCATCCTTAAAATTAGTTAGTGGTTGGAAGGGTAGGTAAGCCTCCTTTGTATGCGATTAATCCTACTTGCCCCTAAAAAGACATTGTTGTGGCAACTCCGTCGCACCTATGGATGGTGGTTGGCAGCAGAACTAAGGATGTGTCATAACTAGGGCCCAAAAGGCTATCCAGGGCCGGTACCTTTTAGCCATTAGCTAACAAAAGGAATGCAAAGTGAAATGTGCTTCAAAGAAATATCCAAAGAAAGAATTATCAAATGAAAGTAAAAGTGTATGAAAAAGCAAAGAAAGATGAAGTTATAAAGTTATGAAATAAAAGGGAAGGCTTGTTAGAGTCTGTTGTCTGCCGATTGCACACCAGCAGCAGAAATCTTCCGAAAGCTGTCTCCTCACTTGAGAAAGTGGGAGAGGTGTGACCTTGGGGGCAAGCACAGAGCCAGGTACTGGCACCTACTCCTATCTCCTCCGTTTAGGCTAACTCCTAACGAAGCCAAGGGGGGTAGTCCCTAACAAAGAGTTTCTAGGGCTCAATGTGTTTAAGTTAATTTTATGGAATAGATGCGGATGGATGTTGTTTAGGAGTTTGTTTATGATGAAAGACGATTACAATTATTATAAATATAAATTTGAACACAGGACAAAGGCAATCCACGATGCTGCACTAGATTAAAAGATGAACAATATGTCGAGAACTTGCGAAATAAACCAGCATTCATAGATAAAGATTTTATAAATCAAAGGACAAATGGTCCAGATAAATAATGATGTATGAAATGACAAACCAGTGCCTTATGGAGTCGAACCTCTACGAAGCTTGAAAAATAATAAAGGTACAAGTCTCGAAATAATGCTAGTGGATCTGTTATGCGATTGCTCTTGGTACGTTTTAAATATTTTAATGGTCTTGTTTATTATGGCTTGTCAAAGGTATCAAAAGACCAACCGAGAAAGCATTCGAAGTAATTTCGTTCAAGAAATGTCGGCCCGTCCAGTATCCCAGGCTGGTTTCCAGTGGATTGACTAGCTAGCCGGGACTCTAAAACAATGGGGAGTTCCGATGCCCTTACTGAGAATTGACTTTGAATGCTTCCTACAACGCCAGTGCGTTGGTTATGGGGTAGAATTTTATTATGTTGTTATTGCGAGCTTAACAAGTCTGTTCACCGTTCTGAGTACGAGCCCAACTATGAAAGTCGGCAGAGCATACTAGGTTAGGGACATCAACGAAGTAAATTAATTAAAAGGGGAATGTGAGTTGCAAAATTTTATTAGCAAAATTTATTAAACCCTCCGACAGAGAGCGCTCTTGACTTTGTCTTATGACAAAAGTTCAAGAGTCTTAGCCATTCTATATGCCTAAATGCAAGGATGATGCAAACAACTAATATGCTCTCCGATAGAGAGTGCTCTTGACTTGGATTCCGACAAGTTCAAGAGACTTAGAAATTAATTAGTAAACTACAAAAAGCAAAAGTACATGAAATAAAAAATGAAAGCAAACAAACTCTCCGATAAAGAGCACTCTTGATCCACCTTATGGTGAGATTCAAGAGATTTTAATTCTTTTTACTTTTTGCAATATTATATCAAACAAAAGCAAAAAACTAAGTAAACAAAACAAGAAACTTCTCTTTTTTAACTTTTATGAAAGCAAAACTTTTCAAAAATGAAACTACTTTCCCTATTCTATTCTAATCATTTACTCTACAAGCATGCAAACATGAAAATGGACGATACAAGCTTCCCCCAAATGGGGGAAGAGGGGTGTGGGACCCTTAATCCCACTTGCTTTTTATTAACTTTTTACAATACTTTTTTATGCTTTGGCTCTTCTTGAATGAGCAGGGTGAGAAGGGGAAAGAGAGAAGAGGGAGGTATTTTTGTCTTTTTTGCTTTTTGCTTGCTTCTTTGGCTTGCTTTTAGCTTTTGGGCTTTTCTTGATTTTCCTGAAAATAAGAGCTTTTAACACAGAAATGTTATATGTTAGTCAAAAATAAAATGAAACAAAACTACAAACTAACTTTTTAAAGAAAGGTAAACTTCTACGGTGAAAAACGGAGGAAAGAGAGAGGAGAAAAAACTGTGAAATGGAAGAGGAAAAGGGCAAAAAGAGGGCTGTCCAAAAGGGTAAAAGAGGGCTGCAAACTAAATAAAAGAGGGCTGCAAATTAAGTGAAGAAAGGGGAAAAGGGGGCAATGAAGAGGGGAGAGGATGAGCAAGCCAAACAAGGCAAGAGAGAGGAAGCCAAAGGATAGAAAAAAGAAACTTAGGGCTTCCTAAAGTAACTGGTAACCAAAGTAAAGTTTTCTTGTGGATGGAACACAAGAGAGAGAGAACTACTCCTAGCTTTCTTTTTGTATCAAAGATGACGAACCCTCTAGGTCTAGCAGTCACAAAGTGTTAAACTCAAAATGGTTGTTTTGAAGCATGGGATAGAAGCAGCTGAGCTCACACCCTTCTACAATCTGTGAAGCCTGATAACACACAAAGCTCAATACAAGAAGTGAGATCAAAATTATATGCTAGTATGCTAAGAAAATTAAATCAAGATCAACATTACGTATCACTGACTACTCATGTCCATCAAGATACTAATCTACTTTGCATAAATAACCAAATTGAGACAAAAATGGCTATTCTACCATGCCAACAATGGCCTTCTTGAGCTAGCAAAATAATTAATCACATGCAAGTATTAAAAGATAGGGGTTAGAGACGATATCACCTCAACCATGAGAAATTTACCACATGCAAAAGCTCATAGACCTCCAAAGTCGAATATCTTTATTAACAATTCAAAGCAAATGCTTGATACAATTTTCTCAAAGTAACTCTACCACAAAAGTTCCACCCTAGAGAGCTCCAAGAGCCTCTCTTTATACAAAAAACTAGCAGCCTGCAACCCTAAATCAAATCAGCAAAGAGGAAAGCCAATAGAGGGCGAATCTCTTGATTTGATGAACTCGAAGCAATGATTTGATTTTAATCTTCAAGTCTAGTAGGCGTGAGTGGGGAGGTGGCCTCCACCTTGGCAAGGCGCCCCCCACTTCAGCCTTGGAGGTATCACCCACGAATATCCAACCTCCACATGCATGAAGACGTGAGCTCAATAGAGAATGAGTGAGCAATCAATGGAAATAAGGTAATGAATGGAACCTACGATAACTAGGAGCCAAGCCCATGAGGTGGCTAAGGCGCCTACATCTGCCATCAATGCTACTATGCCAACCCATTCATTAAGTGACATCTCATCAAATCGCGATTTGTGGTGGCCATAAATTAAGGAAGACGCCCACCATACCAACCAACGCAAGCTCCAAACCCCACATCATCTTCTTTGCATGAAATCGTAGGCATGGGAAAGCATATTATATGTTATGTTTTAAATCATATTTTATTAAGTGGATGGGTCCCTAAATCCCACTCACCCCACCTCTCAACTATTCGCTAGCACTCTTCATGCCAATGTGAGCTTCTATATTCACGTCATCCCCTTTTAATGAAATCGTGACCATACCATGGGTTTTAATTTTAAATTTTACGGTGAGAAGGGTCCACACTTAATACCACTCATCACATTCATACTAACACTTAGCATGAACTCCATCCATATTGACGTCACCCACTTCCTTTGAATTAATACAAACTTCAAATTTAATCCAAAATTTCAACTTATGTCATGTGAAATAGAGTCGTAACTTAATATGGGACCCATGCCAAATCATCTCCACCGCTTAAAAATTCAATTTTGACTTTAATTTTTGACTTTTTAATATTTGGACCTTAGTGCCAAAATGTTCATTTTTAGCATTTAAATGCCATCTTGATGCATTTTTAGTCAAATACTGCTTCACAGGGTGCTTCGACTGCCCAACTGATGGTGAAAGTGGCCCCCGGGGTAAAGATGCTGCTCTGGGCTTGAAAATGAGCCCAACCACGCCAAAAACAGACTCTGGATCATTCATTTATTACATTTTGAAATTTTCCATTTAAACCATTAAAAAATGGCTTAAAAAACGGAAAATATATATATATATATATATATATATTTTTCTCAGAATCCAACGAAACCTTAGGGGGACCTAGTACATGTTCATACAACTCAATCGGAATGCCTAGCATGACAAAAAACACTGACACGAAGGCTCTAATAACCTCCCAAGGCCGAAACATCAGGACAATTACCCTAGCTTTGGAGGAGCGAGTGAAAAACTCTGAAATTATTGGTCGTTTGTTCAACAGCCAATAATAACCAAGGGAAAAAACACTCTAGGCTAGTCGGCTTGATGCCCAAGTCCGAGAAGCCGATCCTTCTATAAAAATTTAAATGCTAGGACATTTTTTACAATCTCCCCAAGGGGGTATGAACATGTATTTACAAAAAGTTCCGAACAGAGTCCCAGAAAAAGGCTGGCGGACCTCTGAATTCTGATCATGAACAAGTGTACTTGTTCAATGCTTTGGCGGCTCACCGAAAAATCCACCAAGTGCAAAATTAGTGGATAACAGAGTCAAAAGGGTTCCTTCTAAGCACTCCATCCATTTGTGAGACACCATACTTCCCTAGTGTTCGCCACTCCAACAAATGTCACAGAGGTCCCTTTTATTCCCATCTCTCCAAAGGTAAATCAAGTCTATCCTGTAGTCAACCCCACAATTTGACTAAGCCTATGACTACCACTTACTCCATTTCACTCAAGAAGAGAGGAGTTTTCTATGCATTCCATTGTGTAAGTAATTTAGGTGGGAATATGTATACAAAATTGTTGCTCTTGACCTGCATCATACTTAGTGTTGGTTTTACACTTGTTGTATTCAAGTGTTTTCAGATTTGTTTTATACATGATAAGATTGTCCTAGAGGGCTGAAACTTGTTGGCACACTTTGGTATCTTTTCTCTTGAATTCCCTATTGAATTGAGGTTGTTAAGAGGTGAAATATTGTCCATTATTTAAACTCCCTTAATTCTGAAAATTCATAGGGTTAAGATCCATGAAACCTCTGGGATAGAGGTGAAATTTCTGTTATGCATTAAAGCCCTTGGAATGCAGAAATTTTAGCACTTCATGCTTTCCTCTAAGTCCTCTCCAATTCAAACCTCATGTCAAAACCTCTAAATTGTCCAATTGAACCTTATCCTTTCTAGACCCTTCTTCTATCTGTGTATCCATGCTTTCCTCTAAGTCCTCTTCAAACAAACCTCTTGTCCAAGCCTATGAATTGTCCAATCAAACCCTTTTCCTTTTCCAAACCCTTCTTTTATCTTTTTGTTCATGGTTATCTTCAAGGCCAACAACCACTACCACCATTTGCGGCAATGCTCCAAGAATCAATTAAAGAACCCCTCTGACATTTTGAATTCAGCAAAACTTGAAGAGAAAGGACATCTTAGTGGAGGACGTGTGCCACCCTATGATTGATGAGTCACCCCAAGTGTCACCCTTTGATTGCTTCCTCTATGCCATCCTGGCCATGAGTGGACCTCATACTTCTATTTAAGACTTGTCTACACAGCTCTCATGCCTATAAATTGTGGATGGTGAAGCTAAGTATCTCAATGCCAAACTTTATTGTCCTGCACTCTACAAGTACTTATGTGGAGCATGGAGGGAGGACCTTTCAAGTCCCTTGCTTCTTGCTCCACATCCCATGTCGCTCCCTAGCTCCACATAACCCCCTGCTTCTTGGTTGACTTCACATCCATCACTAGCTTCACATCCATCATTGGACAGTAGGAGTTTAGTGAATTATGTTGGTATGGTTGTGTAGAATTTAGACTATCTATGTTATAACTTTGTCATAAAGTGTGAAACTTTTAGTAGATAGTAACCAGGCTAGGTTGCAGGAAATGCAACCCCCCCCACGTCCCCAAGTCGTTTCTTGCTTGAAACGCAAAAACATGTGTCGTACGGCGTGGAAACGCGTTTCTGTACGAACAAGCACGTTTCCTCTCCATATGGAAACGCGTTTCCCGTACGGATGTGGTCTGCAAGGCCACGTTTCAAAAAAAAAATTGCCTGACTAATTTAAAAATATCGCCCTGTTTAGTAGTAATTTGTAGTATTAAATGGTAATATTAAATTCTTAAAGTAAAAGTGGCATTCTCCTTATCTTTCATTTTCTATCATTTTACGTAAATTTTTAACATTACCATTAATTGTTTAAGGATGTTTGAGAGTGGTTCCAACCTCATTGGACTTCATATGCTAATGCAAAATGTAAAATTTTGGATCCCATTCAAAATTCAACACACTTGAGAGTTTTCACAATTTCAGGATTCCAAAGTTTCCATCAGTTTCTTTCATGAGGGTATGGGATTGGCATTTAATCAAGCACATCAACCCGTATATGTACCTTGATGTTGGTGGTGTTGATTGTTTAACTCCTCTGCCTTGACCTTAATAAAAATGTTTTCTTCACTTAAGAAAAATCACTTATTAAGCATTGGAAGCCTTTTCTACCTTATTTTAACAATTGGATTAGGATCAACTTTGAGATTCGAGTTAGAGGCAAGGGCTAGAGCCTAGAGGAGGGAGGCATAGGTTGCTATTGATGAATAGGATCCCAATATAGGCAATGATTCGCTGACTTTTATGATTTATGATTTCCAAATTTTCCAAAATTTATGATTTTCCCGTTTCCAAAATTTTGGGGAGTCACATTTCTCACGCGTCCCTGTTTCAAAAACTCATCCCAATTTCCCTGTTTCATGCAACTTAGTAACCAGGTTATTATTATATGTTTTGGTTATGCTCATTTGTTTCAAGGGCATTTGTGGAAATATGGCAATCGTGTTTTCAATATATGGGGCCCTCGAACTCATTTGAAAGGCCCAGCGACTGCTAATGCTCTGTAATTGTACTTTTGTGAATACATAGTAATATAAATATGATTTTTACTTTAAAAAAGATCTAAAACCTGTTGATGATTTTAAAAATAGCTCAATCCACCGTAGAACAGGCATTTGGTATCAGACTTGGTGAACACGTCTAACAATGAAATCCAACTTGTAGAATACTAAAAAATGATGCTTGTTATTCATAACTAAACCTTCCTTTATAGACTCATACCAAATATAGGAAGAAAAAAAAATCTCACTGGATCTAGGAAAAATAAACACTCCAAAACTTTGCCTTCCTCATGTTAAGCTAACCATAATGTCATGTCCAACTGGAAGAAACTCCAAAAGGTCACAAGGTCAATCAATTCAATAACTACTAGATGTATTCTACGAGTGCATGTATATGTTGATGTTTCTCCAGTTAACAGCATCATGTAGAGTCTAGACATTCTCCCAAATTGGTCATTCACTCACGGGGCCATGTTGATTTGGCTAGTGGTGAAAGGCCCAGGCGCAGCCTTCTTAGCTAAGTAACAGGACACTTCCAAATAGGGCTCGTGTCCCGTATTCCACGTGTCGGACACGACACTTGCCCTAATACGTGTCCAACACCATAATTTTCGTGTCCCAAAATCTGGACACTTTCCAGCACGTGTCGGACACTTTCTAGGAACGTGTCCTGATTTCTGGACATGTGTCCTGTCAAAAAGGGTATAAAGGAGGAGGAGGATAG
This sequence comes from Pseudotsuga menziesii, assembly GCA_001517045.1. Classification (NCBI taxonomy): domain Eukaryota; kingdom Viridiplantae; phylum Streptophyta; class Pinopsida; order Pinales; family Pinaceae; genus Pseudotsuga; species Pseudotsuga menziesii. Next base: position 528,396 of record LPNX010196373.1, read on the forward strand.
AGGAAAGAGCTACGACAGTACTGTTAATTTTGACATGGAGGAGCAGGAAGATGATTGACAATGGCTAGTACCATTAATGAGCTATGGTATTCTTACCTGTGGCTATTTAGTATTTTCATTTTGTATCTAGTAGTACAGTAGATACTAGACTTAGTACTAAGTAGTATCTACTCTATTTTGTATTTGTCGATGGCATTCTCTTGATATCTATGTAATACATTTTGATTTTTGTGGTTTAATGAGAAATATCAGATATGCAATTTATGGTTCAAAGTTCATGATTCATTGATAATTTTATTATTGATTCATCATTGACAAATTTCAATTGAATGATCTTATGATTGATGTACATTGTATATACTTCTAGTTTTTAAAAAATGTAGATCTTTATGTATTTTTATAATATATATATAATTTTTTAATATATATATAAAACGTGTCCCCCATGTCCCATTTCTCGGGTCGTTGTGTCCCGTGTCGAATACTCGTATTTTCGTGTCCTCCGTGTCCCGTGTCCTCGTGTCATGTGACTTAGCTTCTTAGCCATATTGATTTGGCTAAGAGTGGATAGACTCAAGATGCTCTTACATTGCATGCTCCAGGATGGATAGATCTATTTTATATATGAACAGGTTTGACTTGTTTGCAAGTCTAGTCTAATGTTCAATTGACGTAGACTCTAAGAAGTGTTCGGAGCTTCTTAGTGGGTCTATTCAACATTAGATATCTATATTAATAGACGTGCATGTGAGGAGATGATCATCAACAAAGGCTCATGGACAACTTTTCTAGTAAAGAAGAAATAACCAAGAATACAAGTCAAAGCCAAATGAACCATTGAAGAGGTCTAGGAAAGCATTAAAGAAGCCCAAGAAATATTGAAGACAAGTACAAGTTGGCCCTAGAAGAAAAGTCAAGTCGGCCCCAAGAGAGAAATAAAGGTGACTTGAAGTGTATAAATAAGCAGCTAAACATTTCATATTAACATCACAACAAAACATCTCTTCTCAGCTCCTCTTGTGTGCACTTTTCAAGGAGGTCTAACAAAAGGTACAAGGAAAAATTCTTGTGGATCTTATCTCTTCTACATGCTAGGGTTTCCTCATGAAAGAGGACGAACTTGATGGCTAAGGTTTCCTCATGAAAGAGGACAAACTTCTCTATGTGCTAGGGTTTCATCTTCATGGTAATGATGTACTTATAATGTGCTTGGACTGATTTCTTCTAAGAAAAGTCGTTGGGTTTTCTCCCAAGATTAGGTTTCCTAGGGTAAAATTTCTGTCTACTCAGGTCCTTCTATGATCTCTATTGTGCATGGCTGTTCTTCTATGATCTTTTGTTCCCGCTGCAATTTAAGGTTGAAATTTTCAGTGTGTAATTATTCAATAAAAACAGTGGGATGAAATTACTGTTTGGAATCATTAGGAAGTAATTATCAGATATGAAAATTGTATGTGTTCTAACTTCTGCTATAAGAAAATTCAACAGTATATAAATGAACTACATACTCGATAATCTTGAGATCCTCATTTACATAACTCTAACATTGAATTAGGTTAAGTTTACTTTAGCACCAAACCTATCTGTAATTCTACAACCTTGGAACTACCAGTTTATCTATCATCTTGGTACATAATTAAAAACAGGTGTGCCTCTTTCCAGACAGAATATGCATTAAATAGTAAATCATAAATGCTTGGCATAGACTTGGGCCCACGACATAAGTGTCTCACTTTATCAAACAAATAGAGCTGTCTGCTTCGTGTTTTCAGACTTCAACCTGAGATAGTCATAGAATAATTATTATAAGCGACTCCTAATTAGGTTCACATTTCGGGCAAAGCCTTCTCTCTAGTTGGAGAAACACCAATCTAACTAGTTCATCAATCACACTAATAAACGATTAGCAATATACATGACTCCTATCAAATGTTATTCACCTCAGAAGATAATCAGTCTCGTAATTTTACAAAGCATTGACTCAATTTGCCAGGCTTCTACCTAGGGATGATGTTTATAAAACACATAGTTACTTACCAGAGGGGTATAGTTGCATTTCTCCACTAAATGAAAAAGGTACCTTATCATGTACTAGTAATCCACTGGCAGAAACTCCTCCACAAACGGTAGAGTGAATAAAATTGTTAAATTATTTACTCTTTTACTCAGCATCACCAAAAGTTACCACAAGAGCAAAGTCCATTCTCAAAATGATGGAAACGATTCATATCCCTCACAACAATTTCCCATCCTTCAATTTTAGATATGAATTTGATGGCAGTGTGGCAGTCACCACATACACGAAGGTTTTTGATAACTCGAAGAGGCATTCCAGAGGGAGTGCTGATGAGTCCAAAAGCAATGGCTAGTTTCTTGCTATGGTGCCCAAGAGAATGTTCCTTTTGCTGTTGCTCCACATCATGCAAGACAAAATTTGTATCTGGAATATACCCTAATTCCTTCATCTGAAGGATCAGCTCATTTAATTTTGCATGGATTTCCTCTAGTTGTGGATGGAACATGTCTCCTAAAACAAAAGAATGCACCCTGCTCTTAAACTCAATCCAGCTAAGTCCTGGTTCCTTTTTCAACCCCTTGTCATTCATCAATTTCCTCACCTCTGCCACATCATTCCACCTGCCAGCTGCAGCATAGAGGTTTGACAGAAGCACATGTGTTGCATCATTTTGTGGCTCAAACTCAACAGCACGTTTTGCTGCATACTCTCCTAATTCTATGTTCCCATGGAATTGCATTTCTCCACTAAATGAAAAAGGTACCTTATCATGTACTAGTAATCCACTGGCAGAAACCCCTCCACAAACGGTAGAGTGAATAAAATTGTTAAATTATTTACTCTTTTACTCAGCATCACCAAAAGTTACCACAAGAGCAAAGTCCATTCTCAAAATGATGGAAACGATTCATATCCCTCACAACAATTTCCCGTCCTTCAATTTTAGATATGAACTTGATCGCAGTGTGGCAGTCACCACAGACACGAAGGTTTTTGATAACTCGAAGAGGCATTCCAGAGGGAGTGCTGATGAGTCCAAAAGCAATGGCTAGTTTCTCGCTATGGTGCCCAAGAGAATGTTCCTTTTGCTGTTGCTCCACATCACGCAAGACAAAATTTGTATCTGGAATATACCCTAACTCCTTCATCTGAAGGATCAGCTCGTTTAATTTTGCATGGATTTCCTCTAGTTGTGGATGGAACGTGTCTCCTACAACAAAAGAATGCACCCTACTCTTAACCTCAATCCAGCTAAGTCCTGGTTCCTTTTTCAACCCCTTGTCATTCATCAATTTCCTCACCTCTGCCACATCATTCCACCTGCCAGCTGCAGCATAGAGGTTTGACAGAAGCACATGTGTTGCATCATTTTGTGGCTCCAACTCAAGAGCACGTTTTGCTGCATACTCTCCTAATTCTATGTTCCCATGGAGTCTACATGCACCAAGCAAACTCCGCCACACCACAGGACCAGGTTCCACTGGCATTCTTTTTATAAAGTCCTCAGCCTCACCCAGGCGTCCAGATCGGCCCAGGAGATTTACCATGCAGGAATAGTGCTCCATTCTCGGAATAATCTCATGATCTTGGATCATGGAATCAAAATAGCAACAACCCTCATCTACTAGACCAGCACGGCTGCAAGCAGAGAGCACACCAACAAAGGTGATATAGTTCGGCTTCACCCCTTCATGTTGCATTTTTTCAAAGAGTTGGATAGCATCTTTACCATGCCCATGATGAGCATATCCTGCAATCATTGTATTCCATGAGACCTCATCTTGCCTGGACATTTGATCAAAAGCTTTATGTGCATCTTTAATGCATCCGCATTTGGCATACATGTCAACAAGAGCATTGCCCACAGAAACATCTGACTGAAATAAAGTTCTGCTAATGTAAGCATGGAATTGCTTGCCCTGCTCCAAAGCTGCCAGGCTAGTATAGGCTCTGAGAACACTTGTGAGAGTAATCTGGTTTGGCTTTACTCTTGCCTCAAGCATTTGGCGGAACAATTTCAAGGCAACTTCACCATATCCAAGGTGTACATATCCAACAATCATAGTATTCCATGATACCTCATTTCGGTCCTGCATATTTTCAAAAACATGCCGTGCTTCCTCTATAATCCCACATTTTGCATACATGTTAACAAGGGCACTTCCTGCAAAAACATCCAACTCGCATCCAAACTTGATCAGGTACGTTTGAACTTGCTTTCCTTGCTCCAAAGCTTCGAGGCTAGCACATGCATTGAGAACACTTGCAAAGGTAAATTGATTAGGTTTCACTCCGGCTTGTTGCATTTCTCTAAAGATTGTAAGAGCCTCTTCAATCTGCCCATTCTGAGCGCATCGTGCTATCATGGCAGTCCAGGAAACCATGTCTCGTTCAGGCATTTTGTCAAACAGCTTCAGTGCATTCTCCATCTCTCCACAGTTCCAATAAAAATCAATAATAGCACTCCCAACAAATACATCTGTATCATACCTAGTCTTAACAATGTGGGCATGGACTTGCCTACCTTCTTCGAGCGCAATTAGGTCAGAACAGGCCTTAAGCACGCTTGCGAACGTGAATTGGTTTGGCTTCATGCCTCCCACTAGCATTTGCCAGAAAAGTTCCAACGCCTGTTCACCATATCCATTCTGTGCACATCCTGTAATAATTGTGGTCCATGAGACCATATCAGGTTCAAATATATCGTCAAACACTTTGCTTGCATCCTCTATACACCCACATTTCGCGAGCATATCCACAAGAGCGCTGCCCACAAAAACATCCGACTCAAACCCAACCTTTACAGTGCAAGCAAGTAGCTGTTCGCCATGTTCTGGCATTCCCAAGCTAGCACATGCCTTGAGAACACACCCAAATGTATACTGATTCAGCTCCAATCCTTCCCCTAGAACTTCACAAAACAACCTGATTGCCTCCTCGGCATGGTCATGTTGACTGTACCCACCAATCATAGCAGTCCAGGAAACCAAATCTCGCTCAGGCATTTTTTCAAACACTTGGCGTGCAGCTTCAACAAAACCACTTTTTGCATACATGTTAAGCAGCGTGTTCCAAGTGAATGTATCTACCTCGTCTCCGGACGTTGTCATGTGGGCATGAATGATTTTGCCTTGTAATATGGACTTCGTTTTCACACATCTCTGTAAGAGACGAGCATATGTATAGGAATCTATTGGTTTATCATATTTTCTTTTCGAAAGAAAATGGTCCCATAGACTATCAGTTGGTACACTGGGACGGTGACAATTTTCATCTGATTTACCAGTACAACTACTCTGAAAACCAATATCCAAGCTCATGAAATTCAAAAATGGCACCTTCCCTGCTAAGCTGTGTTGTAATGCTGTTGATAGTGATCTAAGAATAGTTTTGGAGTTCGAATGTCTTAACAATTTCATGGCTGTTATGGCATTTCCCTATTACCAAACATTACTTCTCCAAAGAAATTCTTCAATTCAAAATTGTCACCTAATATATTTGAACAAGGGTAGCCGCAACGCAGTCCCTGCCCGAAGGGAAGACCGTCAAGACAGTGCACGCTGGGTTTTTTTAGTATGAAACTGGCTATGCTTGAACGTTAAGACAGCGCCTAGCTGACGCTCAGTTTTTGCGTATGAACCTGGCGGTAATTCCAATGGTTGAATGCAACTATTAGCATCAAAGATTAACATGACAATGATTCCTCTCAATATCCTCTGCAAAGCTTCATCATTTACAAGGCTTTTAAGGGAGCTGGCACGGGCAAAGGAAACCCCAAATCCCAGAACCAGTGTTTGTGCACCGTTTACTTTCAAGAATGCTTGGACTGCATTGCAGTGGCCATAACTATGCCCACATGGATAATATAATTCAAGCATAATTCTCTCAGCGGGGAAAACTGCAACTGTGGGCATGAATTCACAAGTTAATTTGGTGGCATACTCCAGTGCTTATCATTGGTCTCTGGCGGCAAAATTATTTCAAACAAACAGAATTCAAACATATTTCTTCCAACAATGATCATGTTTCGTTGAAAAACAGATTTGGTGGTCGCCGGGTCGGCGAACTTCAAATATTGCTATTACGAATAGGAATTTAGAACCCAAAACTTGATATCTATATATTCACATCGTCATAATTTTTGGAAATTTAATTAACATGAACCCAAAACATAAACACTCTCTAGTTATAGAAAAACATAAAGTTTTAATAATAAAATTATTGTTAAAGTATGTTAAATTAGAATAGTCATTTAACTTGAGGTAGGTGAACACCTATAGGTCACAAGTTAAGTGTTATTTTTCATACCTTCGCAAAGATTATCACATATAAATTGATATATATATAAGCTCAATGAGTTAGCTCAAGTGGTTGAGTGTTGTCTCATCTTAACTATTAACAACCATAAAATAAATATTAACAATATACTTGTCTCATCTTTTGACAATCCAAGGCAAGAACCCTTCCTCCTCCACCACAAATTTTAAAATATAAACACCTATCGATATAAAAATGAATATGTTGAAAACAAAGAGTGCTCAACCAATATTAAGTGGGCAATATTATGTCATTTCAACTATGACTCGTGTTCATTATTTTATTTTACCAACCAATAAGCAATGTTGGCCAACGTTCCCTCTACCATGTATACTACATGTAAAGTTGAAGTGGGACGACCAATACGCATTGTTGGCCAATGTTCAACTTGTTTAGGCACCTCTACCATGTAGACTCCATGCAAACATGTTGCATATCACTTCACGACCTCGACTTTAATTAATTGTGGAAAGAATTTTATTCAATGCTTTGAGAGACTTGTTTAAATGATTTACCAAAATTTTGGATATTTTTGTAGGTGTCAATTTTGCTCCAGCTTTCCTCATGTTCTCCTTCACAGCAAAAAAATTTGAATGGTTCTCAATCTGCAAATAATTAAAGGCAAGAGATTTGAATGCAAGGAAATTGTAGGAAGAGAGGAAAAATTGCAGGCACAAAATCTATGGAATAGGAGATGTTGGTGAAATGGTTCATTGCTCGGTCCTATCTCAATGCCCACGAGAAACTTATGTTGCAGCCATGGAGAGAGTAGAAATCTACATCTAGGGGCGATGTACCAATGTTGATTCCTATGCCCTCATTGAAATCTATTTTTACCAAACGGGCATGTAGGTCTAGGTTGATTGTCAAAACTAGGATACACTCCTCTACATCATAATATGGAACACTACTCTTTTTCGGAACACCTCTCCCTTTCTCATTGAAAGAGCAAACTAGCTTCCTTTCAAAGCTTTCTCATTGATCCTTGTGGCGCCATCCACATCTTTGAATCAACATTGGTTGGAGTGGTAAGAGTGGTAAAAAGTGTGTATAATCTTTTCCCAAATGTCATTGCTTCTATGCTAAGGAATAGTGCTCTATGCTTACTCATTCCATATTCAAGACTTCAAATTTGAATGTGAATTAGAGGTCTAATGGGATTGGATGACTATCTCCACCAAGTAATCGAACATGTTTTGTAACTTAAATTGCTACGACTTATAGCTTTGTGTCTATATACGGGTTATGTTGCCTAAAGGAAGAGATCCAGTTTGTGCTTCATAGAAGGCCTCTCTACTCCTCAAGGCCGGAAAGATAGGGACATGGGTTCATAGAGAGATGTGGATGCCCTCTCACAAGGTAGGCCACAAGCCTCCCAACTTCGCGAAGCAAAGCATTATCAACTTAAAAGGAGTGGAAAACAAAGACCACATATTTCATCCATAGATAATGCAGATGGGATTCAATAACAAGGAGATTAAGAAGGTGATTGGACGTCAAGTGGCGTTTTTTGTAAATCCTTTTACATAAGTAATGGATGATGCAGACCCCGCTACTGATGGAGTACTTTGATTGAACTGTTTTACTACAAATGGAGGATTAATATGGAAAAGAGGCAAGCATCCCAAGCAGAGATTGTTATGAGAACCTTTTCAAAATGGTGAGTAATCCTCAATTCACAAGTAATGTTACAACATTTAGAACATCAACACCTAGACTGTAATTCAAACCAAGAAAGTTGAATAAAAATTGCTATGTAAATTTCATTGGAGTTACATCCCTTAGGCTAATCACCTTCCTGTGCAGACTTAGATGCTTCTAGTGATGCATCCCCCATTATTGGTGCAAGATAAGCTTGGTAAATACCAATATTGAGTACATTACTTACATTATGAGTCTATTATCTATTACTAATACAATTTATATTATGCACTAGCACTCTAATTTATGAGGATGAGAGTATATCTTCTTTTTTTTAATCAAGGGAACTAGAAACCTCCCAGGGATGTATCCAACAGCCCGCAAGTCAGATATACCAGGAACTTGTGACTCAACAAGGTCCGAGACGTCCCAGAGCCCACTCTAGATAATCCAAGGTGGGTTGCATATCCAGGGGTCGCCTACCCTTCTAGACTTGTCACAACGGGCTAACAAGCATCCCTAACCCCCGTCGGTTTTAAACTTGTAATCTCCTTGGAGATAACACATGCTCTTAACCATTAGGCCCACTCAGATACTCACCTGAGGATGCGAGTATATCTTGAACACGACTATAAAGACTATGTAAAGGCAGTTCCAACAATACCTAGTTAATTGCAAGGGATATGTGATGGAAGATTGCGAGGGATACAAACTTGTCTCATCTTGTTTGAGCTATCTCAATAAAACTCTTTTAAAATAAAATGTTAAAAAATAATGTTATATTTTGTATAACATTAAAAAGTTTAACATTTTAAGTCTTCGCCCTTAGTTTCGATAAGAGCCCAAATAAGTAAAACCTTTTGATTCGTTGACAACGACTTTGTAAATAAGATTACTCCAGGAAAAGTGTTTCAATAAAAACTTGTAATTGAGGTGTAAAAACTTAAAGTAATTGAGGTGTAAGGAAAATGAAATTGTGACCAGGTGATGAAGGTTTCTTAGGTAGGGCCTTAATAAAACATCATTAATATATGTATTTGGTGACAAGATAGCTTTAGGGATCAGTTGAACGGTGCTTCCTTCAAAGTCTTGAGGTGTAAAAACTTAGAGTAATTGAGGTGTAAGGAAAATGAAATTGTGACTAGGTGATGAAGGTTTCCTAGGTAGGGCCTTAATAAAACATCATTAATATATAAATTTGGTGACAAGATAGCTTTAAGATAGCTTTAGGGATTAGTTGAACGGTGCTTCCTTCAAAGTCTTTTTTGGAAAGTAAAATATATATTATAAGATCTTTTATTTATTGAAGTTAAAATGAAACTTACTTTGCAATGTTGCAATTATTTTAAAAAGTTACATTTATAATGTTGAAAGTTATTTTTTTCATGAAAAATAACGATACTTGATTTAAGTATTAGTAAAAAGAGTATTACAATAGTGAACCAAGTGAAAATGGTAAAAAATGATGTCCCAAATCAAAGTTCATGACCCAAAGAAATCGGGTCCATCAAGTAGAGGAGAGATCCCAAGCATAGGAGCACATAGTCACAAAAAGCTGAAATTGTAGTCCACAACAAAGGACCCATCCTCCAAATCAGAGTGGAGGGCAAGCCAGAAACCAAAAACACAAAAAAGGGCCCCGACAATCAGACAAAGGCATCCCACTAGCCACCTTCTGAGACCAGAGAACCCGCTGACCAAAGTTCAAAGAAAATGAGACCATCTTCAACATTCAGAGCCAGCTTGGATAAAAGATCTACTTGTTGATTCTATTCCCTGAATATAAGTGAAAAAGAAATGCAATTGAACCCTTCTATCAGTTGTCAGATACGTTTCAGCCAAGGGACCAGATGAAGGAGTTTAATCCTATGAATGTCGATTGCCCAGCTAATGATGACCCTGGAATCACCATAAATATGGATCCCATCTAATCCAAGATCATGAGAGAAATGAAGAAGGATCCATAGGGAGAGGAGGTCCCCCTTAATATTTGTGCCCAAGTTACAATTCATCCACAATTTATAGAAGTTGTGATGATCCAATTGAAGAATAGCCCTAGCACCACAAAGATTGGATCCTACTTGGGATTCCCCATCAAAGAAACCAAAAAGACTATGTGCAGGAGTCAAAGCCTTTGGGACCCAAAGGACTTTCCAATTGCTGCAACAAGCGGAGAGTTCCCCACCAGATTCTATAAATGCCTTCAGACCTTTCGATCTTGTAGCATAAATGTTTGGCACTATGCCCTCAAAATTTTGTTTATTCCTGCATAGTTATATTTCCTGCATAATGAAGCATGGCAACGATAACTAGATTGGATTTTTTTTTCCAGTCCATGAAACATGTCGATAGGGACCCACCGATCCATGGAATGTCTGCATTTAGCAATTCTCTGTTAACCTGCCAAACAGACTGGCAAAAAATACAAGAGACAAATATATGAAATATATTTTCTTCATTCAAACCACACATTGAACAAATGCTTGGTCCAATATTACCTCTACATTTTATATTATCCCAGGTTAGCAAACTATTATCCAATGTTAACCAATAGAAAATTATCACACAAAATGGCGCTTTCCACTTCCATATTGAATACCACCATAGTCGTGTCCCAGAAAAATCATCTATGAGTTGTTTATAAGCTAGATTGGCAGTGATAGCCATCGAATCGGTGTTGTATGACCATTTTAAATTGTTTGGAGAGCTATCCAAGCTGATAGCACCCAACTGTAACCCACAAATATATCGATTCCATTCATCGCCCATCGATCCATAAAGGCCCAATTGGGCTACAGATATCCATCCTTGATGAGATGACTGACTAATAGGAGCCATTTAAATATGGTAAAGAGTATAAATTCTCTTATTGTGCAAGTGAAATAAGAGAATCGGAGATAGCTTATATTGTGGAGGGCTCCCAATGATTGGGTCCTCACCCACTCGAATGGCCCTCCCATCACCCGGAGCCCACACTAGCCAGGAACCAAATATCTTATATGCCCGTAATAGTCCAGCCCATATATTTGAGATGCCATGACCCAATTTCTTACAACATTGAACCCACTGGATCAATGTGAGTTTTCAAAAACATTTTTCCTTTTTGACTCGAGACCGCAGATTATTTCCAGAGAACGCTAACAAGAGACTCTTATCCCTTAAGGCCAGCGAAAACAAATACATATTCTTCAGACCCCACCCACCTTTTTCCACAGGTCAAGTTATGTTCTCCCGTCACACCAAGTGATATTTAGACTGCACCAAATCGTTGGACCAAATGAATGCCATGATTTTCTTCTGGATCTTGTCAATAATGGATTTTGGGACTTTGCATAAGGAAAACCAGTATATAGCCAAGTTGACAAGCATAGATCTAGCCAACGTCAATCTGCCACCCAGAGAAAACCATCTCCAGCACCAGTGTTTGATCCTATGGTCGAATCTCTGCAGTAACCACAACCAATCTCCCACTTTGCATTCGTTAGGTTTAATAAAATAACCCAGGTATCTTGTTCACTCATCAAAAGAATAAGAATTTACCTGTAGTAACATCTCTGTCTCGGCTTTGAAGGGAGTGGTTGCCTCATTTAAAAACAATTGAGATTTTTTTGGGTTGATAGATAGTCCTGAAACCTTGCAGAATGCCTGAATAATATCATATATAACACACCATTCAGAGAAAGTACCCGATCCGAGGATCATAATGTTGTCGACGAATAAGAGGTGTGAAATATTTAAGCCACTGCTAATTTTTATTCCTTTAATACTTCCCTCAGCATTTTCTTTCATAATTAACCTGTTGAGGGCTTCTATAACCAGAAGGAAGAGGAGCAGAGATAGGGGACACCCCTGTCTGAGCCCACGTTCCGCAACAAAAAAAATCCGTAGGATAACCATTTACTAAAACAACATAAGACACTGATGACACGCAACCCATAATCCAATTCATAACCCTAAAGGGAAACCCGATTTGAATTAAGATCATTCTTAAAAAAAACCATGAAACTCTATCATATGCCTATTCAAATAAAGTTGAAGGACACCTGCAGATAACGATTTGATCTTTACACTGTGAAATACTTCCTATGCCACCCCCATAGCCTCCAGAATCTGTTTATTATCCAAAAAACCAAATTGCTTCATACAGAGCCCCCTAGAAAGAGTTGGTTTTATCCTGTTTCCAATTATCTTGGAGATGATTTTGTACATAAAATTGCATAGGGATATCAGACAAAAGTCCTCCAGATCATATGTAGCCATCTTTTTAGGAATTAAAGCCACAAAGGTGGAATTTATAGCACCAGATATCACGCCTCTGTTCTGGATCCTTCTACAGCACTTAATAGGTCTAGTCCCATTACCTCAAGACAACTCCATAGTCCACCCATCTGGGCCTGGAATTTATGATCTATCTGATGCCATAATAGCCCCTTTTAATCCAGACATTTGAACAGGATTGAAAATATCATCCCCCTTCTCTTCATCAAATATTCTAGGAAATTCCTTTATAACTTTTAATTGATCTCTAACAAAAAAATTACCCTCTACACTATAATATGACTGAAAACGTGAATGTGCCACCTATGAGATTTTCGCCTGATCCTTAACCAAATGACCATATTTGTTCTTCAAAGCCCATGTGGAGTTTATATTTATTCTATGTTATACAAATTTGTGAAAAAATTGGTATTCTTATCTCCAACCTCTAACCACGTCATTTGGCTTGCCAAATGATACCTGAAGAATTGCAGCTTTCTCAATTTCTATCTTTAGGAGAAGATCCTTTTCAGGCTGTCCCCAAAGCCCAGAATTAGATGATGAACAATTTTGTCCAATCTTTGATTCAATGTCTCTTGAAGCCTTTTTTCCAATGCAGTTCTCTTCTTATCCCACCCAATGACCATGTCCTTCAACCTGCCAAGTTTTTCTGTTAAGAGATCCATTGTAGACAAAACCCTCGGATAGTCTGTAGCTTGCCACACCTTGCAAATCAATTAATTGAAACCCTCCACCCTCAACCACTCATGATTGAACTTAAATGGTCTTGTTTGTCTCGACCCTCCGAGAACAAATTCGATCTAGATTGGATGATGGTCCGAGATTCTCGGAGGGTTGACCTAGGATCTGAATTTGTCCATTTTATCAATAAGAGACTCACTTAATAGAAATATGTCTAATCTTTTTGCCACCCAAACCCTACCATTGCTCCAGGTAGGACCCAATGGAACCGGCTCCACATCAACTAAATCAACCCTGCCCAAAATATCCTCAAAATAGGCGCTTAAGGGATCCATTTTTTTTCTCCCCCATATCTCACAGGACGACCGGGTTGAGTTTAAGTCACCCACGAGCACTAAATTTGGGAGATTGAAAGTGCCTTCCGCCACAATCTTGTCCCAGAAAAGCTCTTTAGAATTGTAAGGCTCGTAAATATTTACAAGGTTGATTTCCTCAGAGAAATCCTTAATGTATCCTAATAATAAAATACTTGCAGACACAGAGAAAGCTTTTAGTTTTGGTTTCCTTGGGTCCCATGCTGCCAAAAGTCCCCCAGATAATCCGACAACATCCACCGATGCCACCTCCCAGTCATTTTTTATTTTAAGGAAGAATGAGTTGGCTTTTGTCCTATGACCATTATTTCTTGTAAAAATACCACGTCTGGCTTATCCCTATCTAAAATTCTCTGAAGGGCAAGGTGTTTGTGGAGGCCCCCCACTCTACGGATATTAATGGATGTACAAATCATTTCCGAACTATAGCTAGGGATTTAATGCCTCTAAGCGCCCTGGAGTTTGATGAAGTCAAAGGAGGAGAAGGACTCTAAACAGTAGCAGTGACTGCAATATCATGGCCTTTTTTTATTTTATTTTTCGCACTGTGAGTTTTGATGGGAGAAAAAACAAATTTTAGGCCACCCAATATTGTGCCCCATGCGATGGGAAGAAGAGGATAACTAGATGAACATTCCAGAGGCTGCATATCATCATCGGGAGGATCATGAATTGGGAGAGGGAGTCCATTGATGTTGATCCCTGAAATTTTTTTCAAGGGGTGTTCCTTTAGAGAATCCTTAGCAGGGATGGGGATTTCAACGATGCATGTCAAACATTGGGAGAGTGATGTGGGAGATGGAGAGGGTTCCTCTTCATCTCTCTTCCCAACACTAACTCTAGTATCCAGAAAACCCACCCCCAACACAGTAGGAAAGGATGAGGAAGTGTCCACAAGAACCAGTTGTTTATGGGATAGGTTTTTCTTGTGGCATTTTGAAATTATTTATATTTTTTATTTTTTATTATGTGTTATTAGTTTATGTTGTAGGTAGAGATTATATGTTTCATCTTTTTAGTATAATTAACATCAATATTTCATCACCTCTTAAGATTAGTGAAAGTTGATTGAATTTTTTTCTTTTAGTCTTATTTAGAAAATTTCAAATTTCTTATTGGACTTAAGCCTACTTTTATCATTGCCATGGATTAAAAATAATAGAAAATAAAATAAAAATAAGCTTACCTTATAAATGTAAATGTGATTCAATGTGATATATTAAATGGTCTTAAATGCATTGTAGTCAATCACCTGTCAGGCTTCCACCCTTCACGTGATGTATTCAAAGAGGAGCTGTCTAACTAGGGGATGTTTTTTGACTTTTCAGCTGATTTTCAGTCGGAATCCGATGAATTTAACTCACAAAATCTTGTAATTTTTGTTGTTTGTTGGGCAATTTAAAGTGTAGAAATGAAATCACATGAGAGGAAAGCCCCCAATCACCCACGTGCTGTAAGATCTAGCAATGTTTTTGAACGTTTTTCAAATTCTGTGAAGATTTATAGCCAAAAATAGGTAAAAACCAACCAAAAATAGAGGGAAAATCCTCCCCTAGTTAGACAACTCACTTCAAAGATGGTTGTCATGACTGTACTTTCTTGAGATACCCATCGCGATTTGCTATTTAAAAAAATGAACGCTGTATCGCTATTTCCAAACAATCACATCCTCCGAGGTCTACGAATTTTGTAGAATGCAACAGGAATTGGATTGAATTATGTTGATTTCTTTTTTTGTGTCCCCGACAAGGGAATATATATGATTCACTCAGGTGAATTAGTTGAGAGGTTGACATAAAAAAATTGTGTTTTCTATAGTTTGATTTTTGAGTGTATTAAAGAATTTTTTTGAAAATTATTTTTTGGTTTGTCTGTTGGTCTAGGGAACCTGACTTTTGCTTGGGAATTGTGCCCCAATACCCGGCGGCGGGCTTCATGAGCAAAGTTTTAATGCACTTGTATGTATATAAGTTAATTCTGCACACTGCAGGGGATGGGAGATGTGCTTGATGGGGCTTAGGTTTGCGGAAACCTCCATTATTATTGAAATTAATGTTCTTAACAACCTCTGTCCGGATCACAATCTTTTGAATGCCACCTAGTCTTTTCGATACCTTGCATTAACTCATCCAATCTTTTCAATGCCACTCATCCATTTCTCTCTTCCTCTAGATTCCAACCCTCTTAAACCTTGCCCTCAAATTTCTTCGATCAGTGCATCGCCAGGTTTGATCTCCTCCTACCTTCAAACGAAATCGACAATGCTTGCAAGATAAGTCCATCACCTAAAGGCCTTCATGTCAATGCAAAAAACCTAAATTCAAACCTCTGTCATCCTTCTTGCAGTGCATGGACACCAATGACACCAATGTTTCAATGCATGAACACCAAGTGTCTTTCTCCATACATGTATGTGTACCGAATCCACATTGACGTAGAAATTTATTGATCTCAACTCAAATAAAAAATGACGCGCCATTCTGCACAATTTTGTTTCTTTTACTAGTCATAGTCGCCTTAACGTTTGAGGGGAAAGTGGGTTTGCAAAGTACAATGAAGAGGAAGAGCATTCGAGTGAACCATGCCGTAATTTATTTTTATTTCTTCTCATTTCATAGAGCCATTTTAGCAGATTTCTTGTTTCCTGCCTTTACTTTGCTTCCTCTGTATGTAAATTTTTTTCTACATATTTTGCTTTTGGTCTCTGCTCTGCGTTGCTCTTTTGCTGTTGCAAAATCCATGGCTGAAATTTTAATTGGAGTAGCAGGAGACACCATAAGCAACGTTGTTATTGCTCCACTCATCCAACTTATAGACGAAGTTGTTCATTTGAATGAAAACACCTAGCTTCTGCAAGATAAGCTAAGCAATACGAGGATCCCCCTACAAGATATGAGCAATCAATTCGAGCTGCATGACCAAAGAATTCTTCTGAACACCGTGACTGATAGGTTGCAAAAGATCCAACAATCTCTTCAAGATGCCAAAAGCGTCCTAGTTTGCTCCCAACAACAGAAATGGTGTTTAGATTGCTTCGTTTGCAAGCCCAAAGTCTCCATAAAAATTAGAGAATGGAGTACAAATTTCGATGAACTATTAAGCAATCTTCGAAGGGACTTTCAACTAATTTGCGCTACTCAACAGATTGCTTTGTCCGCAAATCAACGTCTAGAGACGTTACTGTAGCCAGTCCTGGAGTCGGGTTTTGTGGAGTTGGGCATTCAAGATGTTGAGAAGATGGCGCAGACATGGCTTAATATGGAAGATCGTCAATTTAGCGTAATCAAGATATACGGCTTTGGAGGCATCGACAAAACAACATTGCTGAAAATCGTCTTTATTTTAGTTACGGTGCTCGATACATAACCATTCGGCAAGGTATATATAAGAAGTACAATATCTAGAAATATATAAAATAAATATTGTGAATTACCTTTTCTATGGATGTCAATAAAGCTTGCTTGCTCTCGCGGACGCGTCTTTGTTTTCTCTGGATGTCAATAAAGCTTGCTTGCTCTCACGAGCACGCCTTTGTTATAAACGAAAAGTTGCAAAGCGATGTCTTTCGCAGCATTCTTCATAAGAGAGTGAGCAATTACCAGCTCGATATAGCACTACTCGATACAGAACCATTTCGTAAGGTAAATATACAGAATACACTATCTAGAAATAAATAAAGATTGTGAATTATCTTTTCTTTGAACATCAATAAGGCTTGCTTACTCTTGTTGACAATGCTTGTTATACACGAAAAGTTGCAAAGCGCAGAAGTGGATGAGTTTATCTATCACAAATTAAGTTGAACTATCACAAATTACAAGTGCATATGACCCTCAATGCCACAAGAAGTAAGTAATTAAGTAATTTGTATTTGTTAATATCCATGAGTTGTATCCCTTTAAATGTGGGAAAAGACTTGGTTCTCATGATTCTAATTTGTAGTCATGATGTGTGATTTCAGCCTCAAAAGTGTTTTCATCATGGGAGGAAGCGAAGGCTCCACATCCAGGGAGGTATTATGGCACAAGAACGTCAAGAAAGCGGTGATGTGTGACATCAATAACGTCTAACCGCCTGTCTCCATTCATTTATGGTTTTATTTTTTTATTTTGAATTTTTCTGAACTTAAATAAAACGTTAGTTCCATGATGTTGTTGATTTTTTCCATAAATACCTTGTTGTGAACATAGAAGCCTTCTGATGTTCTCGCCTTGACCATCATTATCAATTATCAATGATGCTAGGTAAAGAATTTTTAATGCTTCATTTTCCCAAACTCTACTTCATACTTCTTAGGTTCCTGTTTAAGTTTAAATCAAAATTCTTGCACACAGAAGCTTGTGTTGAATGTTTGTTGATGCTTCTATAGGTTGACGAAGGTGGAGAGTACACTATTGAACAAAATAGAAGCATCGATCCAGCCGGGCTCTGCAATACGACTTTCAAACAACCTAGAACAGAAGCTTATGCGGGCGCTTCGATGAAGGTTACAAGCTCGATTCCGACCCTGTGTATTTCTTAACTGTAATTTTGATCATGGAAAGAGGCTTTTGCTTAGGCTTTTAACAACAATTGATTGACCATATAGTCTACCAGTGTCTCTGTTCAAATATAATATAAATATGATAAAAAAACATTAAATAAATTTACCCTTCGACCGTGAGAGATATTCTTTATTAGAAATAAGAACTTCCCCACTTCTCATGAGTAAAGTATTATTAAATCTCCCTACTATTCAGAATTGATTCTATTGATCGCCCTTTCTCCCTAGTCCCTATAGGCGTCAACATGCACATAAAAATCGTATATAACAACAACAAATATAGAAGACTTGTCATTGCTTATTTACTTTTTATTATTAAAAAAATTCTGTGCAATTAAGCGATTCTAACATTCTTGATTGATTTGGAGATCTGAAAAATATTTAAAATAGGTCTTTAAGAGGATGAGAAGTAATATTTTACAAACTTTTTTTTAAAGTAAAACAATGGGTTGGTGAATGTTTTTGAGCCTTTCTTTTGGTATCTAGAGGAAATTGTTCTTTAAGGTGAAACAACTTTCTAATCCAAGAATATGACTTATGTTCAGGGTGAAACAAATTTCTTATACACTTTATGTTTTACATTTTAAATTGTTTTAATCAAAAAATTTATGTTTAAAAAAATATTAATGACTCTATAAGAGAGAAATTTGAGAACTGAAATATGCCTCAACAAACAAAACAAATAACCAACAAACAAAACAAATAACGAGCCTGTTATTTCAATCAATGTGATTTTTTCTAGAATACAACAAGCCGTTTCGTTGTTTAGCCCAACTAGATTAGTCCTCATTTCCGAATATTTTACAAACAATCCAGGCACATTTGATTCTACAATAGTCCCCCAATAAAAACCTATATAAAGGGAAATTTTGTGAGTTATATGTTTTAATTAGTTTGAGAGAACAATAATTTCAACAAAGCATTGGAGAAAGAGTTGATAATAAATGCTAGTTTATTAGAATTTTAATATGGGAAATTTTGTGAGTTATATGTTTTAATTAGTTTGAGAGAACAATAATTTCAACACAGCATTGGAAATAGAGTTGATAATAAATGATAGTTTATTAAAAAATTTAAGTTCAATTGAAACTTAGCAAAATAACTATAGTTATTGGCAATGCATTTTTCTATAGTTATAGTTATTTTTCTATAACTATAGTTATCTTAAGGGTTTTTCTACTATAGTTGCTATAATTATCTACTAGGTGAAATCTAGAATCTTTGAGAACATTTTAATTTTTTTTAGCTTTGAGAAAAGAAGAAGCTAAAAATAGTTTTTTTCATGGAAAAATTTACGTATCCAGTAGCTGTCTATGAATCAATTTGTATCAAAAAAGGTTTAATTTCATGGCTTTAATATTGATTTATTTTGGAGACTTATACAACATTAGTTATTCATGAAGCCATGGGATACATCAAATTTCTACAAGACCAGGTTCAGGTACAAAGTCTTGACATCGCAATTTTTTTTAAGAGTTTCACAATATGTTATGGGTCATGTTGATTGTATTGCATAAAGTTTACATTAAATTTCTACAAGACCCAGGTTCAAGTACAAAGTCTTAGCATTGCAATTTTTTAAGAGTTTCACAATATATTATAGATCTTGCTGATTGTATTACAGACTGAATAGATTAAATATCATTCATTTCCAATATTAAAGAAATTTCAAAAACTTCAAAACTCATTTATC
Source organism: Pseudotsuga menziesii (assembly GCA_001517045.1). Lineage (NCBI taxonomy): Eukaryota > Viridiplantae > Streptophyta > Pinopsida > Pinales > Pinaceae > Pseudotsuga > Pseudotsuga menziesii. Next base: position 547,940 of record LPNX010196373.1, read on the forward strand.
ACCCACAATGGATTATTCTCTCTTGAGAGAAATAATTTATGACAAAGATATTTTTCAACAAACCAAAAAAAAAACCTTTTTAATTTAAAAAACTATTTAAAATTTTTCATAATCAATTTTTATATAACATAAAAGGTATGAAATCTTATTTTTATTATATAAAATTAATAAAATTTTAATATAATTATTTATATAAATAATATTTTAATACTTAAACAATAAAATTTATCAATAATTTTTTAATAAAATAATTTAATTTATATTATTTTAAATTAATAAAAAATATACTTGCTTCTTTTACTCAAAATGCTTGTAGGACTCTTCTTAATAATGTCTTGCAGTATAAACAATGGGCTTTACTCTCAGAGGGAGTTGGCTGGGGTTATCAAGAGAAGCCCATACAAACCTTTAGGCACTTACATGTTTTGTTCAAGCGAGGATGCAGCGTGTCATTTTGAAGATTTTCCACTTGATAATGCAAATCTATGAAAAAGGTTGTGATAATATTGTACAATATTGTTTTTAAGAGCATATAGATATTATTCTGTTTTGAATTATACCATAGAAAATATTATAATTGGAAGGAGAATTGTAAAATCTGATTCAGAATTTTCTATCAAGATAGAAATATTATGTAGCTCGAAGACATTAGTGTTGGGTATCAGATAATATTCAATTCCTTTTTTAAAATAAAATCTGGAAGAACAAAAAAAATAATGTTTAAAGCCATCCTCTCAACTTGTCAAGAAGTAAAAGTTTTGTCAGTTTCTTTTATTGTATTAGGAGTTTGATATTAAATTGTAATTTGATATTAACTTTTATCTACATCTTTTAAAAAAATGTTCTTGAATTGGTGATATCCATTTTGTGCAGAATGATAATGCAGGGATTTCCTACAAATAGTAAGTGACAAGATTGCATCACATATTATGATTCCTTTAAGAAACTTGACACGAAGGATATTGGGGGTAAAGCTTGCCTCCTTATGGGATAATATTATTGAAATGTGTGAAAAAACATGATTTGCCAAGTGAATTCCAAACCCATAATAAGTGGATAGATGCTGGCAATACCTATAGCAGACTTGTAGAGCTGCTGGATGTTACACATTATTATTTGATTAACCCCAATGACAATTATATTTCAGATGGAAGACCTAGTCGTCATAAAGTTCTTCAAAAATTAGTGAATGTACTTGCATGACTATAAATAGTAGTTTTTCATTTTTTAAGAAAATATAATTAATAAAACCATTTAATTTTTATATTAATAAAAAACAAAAAAACAAAACTATATTATATTGTATTCATTTTAAGAAAAAACAAACATAGATATGTTACACCATTATTCAAATTGAAGTTAAATTTCTTATTAAAAATACTTTGTTTTTTAGGTTAATAGAATTGAAATGCATATAAAATTAGTGTTTATTTATCACATTAATAAAATTAGTTGTAAAAAATAATAAATTATCTCATAAAACTTTGATGTTCAATTTTAATTTTATTTAAGTCATATCAAGTAAAAAAACAACTCTTTTATTGTTTCATTGAGAAAGACCTCTCTTCATAACTAGCCACAAAGTTAGATGGCAATGTGGAGAACATTGCGACCCGGTGGCTCTTGTTTAGTAAATCTAATGATGTTGAACTTTAAAAATTGTGCAGAGCAGATTGTTGTAGCGGTGGCAGCTCATTGACTATGCAATTTCTACAAGGATTATAAAGAGCAAGGTTCCTCAGTAGATTTGCTCCTCTTCTTTGCTTCCAGCTATATTAAGCACTGCAAAATATTCCAGCATTCTAAAATCTCCAGTCCGAGGGAATATGTTTTCCAACACCTTGGATATTATTGGATGTTATTCAGCTTGTGTGTGTGCAGCTTCAGTTTGAATCCTCACAGGCCTAGCTAATACAAGTACGCTCTGATACCAATTGAAGTTTTTCATGCACATAAAAAGCATCTCACTAACATAGAGGTATCATAACCATTCTCTACTATGCATTAAAAAAAACTCGATATCTATCTCAATCTCTCGCGCGCTCTCTCTCTCTATATACCTTGAAAGAATAGAGTGGAGGGTAGTCTAAAGCTATAGGGATGGTTTCGCTTGCTTCTGTGGAGGCTATAAGCTTATTAATAGGGAGTTATAAGCTCATGGCTCCCTCTTTTGCTCCTCTCCCCTCTATCATATGTTGCCCGCTAGAACATTTATGCCATTGAAAGCAATAATCTCCTTTCACGATTCATTGGTAGAATGCACAAGGGATCACAACACCTTCATAGAATGCCCAATTTGCACATTTGGTAGTAATAACGACCCGCATTGACACCAGCTCATCACTGCTCTGAGCACTGGGATTCATTATATCAATGCAATTACTTCACATGATATTATACATAGCTTAATCCGCTCTTGGTTAGTTTTTATGTAAATTGTATTACATATCGTCCTTAATTATCTATAAAGTTGTATGTTAACTGACTCCCCTATTCATTTATGGTCTTATCTCGCCTTCCTCGATCTCTTGAATCCCACGTTCGTGGAAGCGACTGGGTCTACTCCGGTGAATTTCACGGATAAATGCCTGAAAGTCCAATTCATCTAGCTATGAAAGGGATTATCGCATTGGTTTAAATAACTATAAACTTAATCTTTAAAATTGAATCTTTGTAGAAGCACATCCAAGTGTAACAGCATGTGTAGAAGAGTTTCTCCTGCCCTTCCAAATGTTTACTTGCACCAAACATATACCAACAACCTGTTCCATATTTTCTATCACCCGGGTGACACATTCTGAGACTTTCATTTATTTCTCTCCTCTCCCCTTTTTGCATTCTGAATTCCTGTGCTAGGATGTTTCATTTTGAGGATTTTCTCTAATGGGTAACAAACAATCGCTAGTAACAACCTCCGAGTGGTATTCCTTTTGTTATTTCTTCTCCTACTACACTATAGAGAACCAATGATGCTCTAGCCTCCTATCAAGTAGAAATGGGAGGCAACAACTTGTGTTTGATAATAGACAATAAGCGATGGGTTGAATTTAATGACTACTTTTACCATGGGCAATTGATCCATGGTGGCTCAAACGATGCAAGGAAACATCCAAAAATATGGTCAGCAAATCAACAAGCAATATCCAGTGGGCAGGCTGAGGGACAAAGTGTGTTTTTAGACAGGGTTAATGAAATTCTTGGAGTCCTTGGTGATGCTGACAGTTACAATCGTTTGGATTTTATTACCAAGTATGATGATGCAAATTTATTTGTTATCAAATCCTACAGTGAAGATGATATTCACAAAAGCATAAAGTATAGTGTGTGGGCAAGCACACCCAATGGAAACTAGAAATTGAATCTAGCATTTGAGGATGCACAGTTGAGAGCTGGCGACAATTCTGAAGGTTGTCCAATATTCCTTTTCTTCTTAGTAAGTTTCCTTTGAGTTGACTGTTTAATATTTCTCCTTTTGGGCTAATATATATATTTTTTGGGCTAATAAAGCCTATTATTGTCTCTTATGTAGTTTGCACTTTTCTCATTTTTTACAATTGTGGGTAAGCATTTTCTCGCTAATGTGTCAGCTGAATGGAAGTGGATGATTTTGTGGTGTTTCAGAAATGGTGGGATCTGTGGACTTCAGCAAAAGTATGGATTTCTAGCAACAAGATAAATGGATTGGGAGCTTTTCACTTAGATGGCATATCACGAAAGATATTCCCAACTCTCAGCTATGCCATATTATACTTGAAAACAACTACAACAATCCTGTTACAAATAGCAGGGATACTCAAGATATAGATCATCTTGCACTTTGGTCTTACTATGAACATTCTCCTTGAATTAGAATTAACAATATGGCAAATCTTGACATTTAGAACGCTTCTGCAACTAGTTGAATGATTAAATGATTTGTTCTTTGTCATGTTCTCAATCTGGCAATGTTTTAGCTTGAGTATGAACTTCATAAATAACAGTGTTTTAAAATCTTATATATTCATACATTTTAGAAGTATTTATTGGTTTCCACTAACATGCTTACTTTTTATGGCAAATTATTCATCAGGAGGGCCCTGAAATGCTGGAATTTTTCAAGAATTATCCTGCAAAGTCTTCCATTGTTGATGGATTTTATCTTTATGAGAGCTGCCAACAAAGACTGCAAGAAAAATGGGCTAGACATTAAGCACAACCTTAGATTAATTAGGTTCGTGATGTGGACATCTGCATTGTTGTTTTAAGTGATCACATGTTTAAATGTCTCTCACAATTGATGTTTATGTAAAATATAGGATGAGAATCTGAGGATAGAGCATTTTTCAGATGTGAACAATAAAGCATAGTCAAAGAGTGATCCACCATAGTCTAATTCAATGTGCACTCCGAAAAAGGGTTTCACGATGGAGTTCAAAGGAGTAGAGGTTGGTAGACAAAAGAAATATTGTTTACCAAGCTTGACAAAGCTCACATTGACAATCAATTGTCTGCGTTGCATCTAGGTCATAATTTTCTCAATGATTTTAGTGTATACTATTCATCATTTTGATTCCAAAGGTCAATGATGGTAGGAGAAGGGATGAACTTGCAAAATGTATTTGATGTTTTGGGGTTCATTTGAATATTTTTGCTTAAGCTCTGTCTTAGCTTAAGAGAGAATCTGGTTTAATAAGTTCATGTGCATGATAGGGATCGTTGAGGAAGTGATATGTCTAATGTACAAGATACAGAAACCATTGTCTATATTACCATTTGCTGACCCATGTGGTTATCACTTGGAAACTCAAAAGTAGAGTGGACTGGTTAAAAGAAGGAGATGCAAATACTAAGCTTTTCCACTCCTTTGCATCTGCCAGAAGAAATTCAAAAACCATTTGGGGCCTTAAGAATCAAGATGGTGAGTTGATTGAGGATGAAAATTGGCTTAAATTGATGGGTGCACAACACTTTTCAGACTTATTTTCTGATGATGGTACTTCAAATATAGATGATCAACTGAATCTCATTAGACTTTTCCCCTCCTTTGTGCTAGAAGAAGAAAAAGAAGCCTCTATGGCAGAAATTTCTCTCTCAAAAATTGAAAGTGTATTTAAAGGATTTGAGAAAGACAAAAGCCCTGATCTGGATGGGTGGCTTGTAGAATTCTTTCTACACTTATTTGTCTTGGTTGGTCTTGACATCCTCAATGCTGTGGTCTAGTTTCGTGATGAGGGAAGAGTAAAGGGTGCACTGAATAAGACTTTCATTACCCTCATTCCTAAATGTGAGAAGCCTCTATCCTTTGCTGAATTTAGGCCTATCTTCCTCTGTATCCTGGTTTACAAGACTATTTCCAAGCTTGTAGCCATTAGATTGAAGCCGATTCTGGATAGAACCATTTCCAAAAATCAGTATGGATTTTTACACAACAAATAGATCATCAAACCTGTTGGCATTGCCCATGAAGTCTTGCACTCTATAAAATTGGAGAAGAAGAAAGTTATGGTCCTCAAGATGGATCTTGTCAAAGCTTTCGATAGGGTGAAGTGGACTTTCCTTAAGACTTGTTCTCTTGCAAATAGGTATTCCTGTTGTAGGTGTAAACTGGATAATGGGTTGTGTTAAATCTTCAAACTTTGTAGTACTTATCAATGGAATACCCTCAAAGTTTTTCCCTATCTCTAGGGGCATCAAACAGGGATGCCCCCTTTCCCCTCTCCTCTTTATCCTGATAATAGAGAGTCTGATCCTTCTTATCTCAAATGCACGGCTCAGAGGTGTTATTACTAGTGTTAAAGTATCTCCTACAGTAAACCTCACACACTTACTATTTGTAGATGATGTATTATTGTTTGGTTTGGGGGATTGTAGAAGAATGGCATAATTACAAATTGTTATTAGACCTTTTCTGTAATGCAACAAGAATGAAAATCAGTGATGAAAAGTCTTATTTCTTGTTTAATGATATTGAGGATTTTGTTAGATCCATGATTTCCTCCTTTCTGCCAGTTAAAATGGATCCCTTGACTGCTGGCTTCAATTATTTGGGTTACTACCTCAAGCCCTTGGGTTATGGTATCAGAGACTGGCATTGGCTTATAACAAAATTTGAATCAAGGATAAGCAATTGGACATACATGTTGCTCTCACTAGGAGGTAGATTGATATTGGTTAAATCGATACTCATGGGTATGGCTATATACTGGCTCTCACTGACGCATATGCCCAAATATATTATTACACATCTCTGGTGTACCATATTCAATTTCCTATGGGGAAATAATCAAGGCAATCACAGGGCTCATCTGGTTGATTGGCAGACTCTCTCCAGACCATATGCATTTGGTGGATGGAACATCAAGAACTTGGATTGGTTCAACTTGGCTCTTGGACTAAAAAACTTCTGGTTGGTCCTAAATGGTGAAGGCATTTGGTCTTAGATCGTGAAGTACAAATACTTAAAGAATAAGTCAGTTGTTGAGTGGTTGTGCTCTCATAAGTTTACTGTCCTGGGCACATCTCACATTTGGAATGGCTTTATCAAAGAATTATCTTGGATCACTAGTTGTTTGGGATGGAAAGTAGGAGATGGGCAAAGTATAAAAGTTGGTGTTGATCCTATTGTAGGTTCATCCTCTGATTATACCCTGCCCGAGGACCTTAGATCATATTTAGATGATTACGGTATCACATATCTCTTTGATGCGCGGAATGGGGGCCTTGTCTCATCCTCTCAGACTTACTGGCTCACAACATAAGATCTTGACCTTGGAGGTCAATGGAAGGAAGCTTGAAATAGATACATAAATGGGATTTCACACGGGTGCATCAGACTTTGCGAGAAGAGGGACTCTCTTGTCTGGATGTTCAATCAGAAAAATGGCATTGTTAGTGCAAAATTGGCCTATGACTACATTATTTCTTGCTCTCTCAATGACAGGCCGAACAAAGCCCTCATATTGATTTGGAATTGTAACATCCCACTTAAGGTTATCTGTTTTAATTGGATGTGCCTCTCCAATAGCATTAATACTATGGATAATCTGGAAAAAAGGGCTGGATTGGGCCTAATTGGTGCTGCTTGTGTAAGAAGGCAACATAGTTAGTAAATCACCTCTTTACAGATTGTTACTTCAGACGTAGTATTATTCATCGACTCGGTTCGATTATGTAATGTTCGATTGTGTGGAATGAGGCCACATACCTTCAGAATCTTAACTCTTGGTTCAGTTCCAAAAAGCAGTTGATCAATCTTCCTCTCCTGTGGACTTGGCAAATTTGGCTCACTAGAAACAAAACTATATTTGAGGATCACAAGCATGATATAAACTTTACTGCACATAACATTTTGGATCAGCTCAATTCACATCATGTGGCTGCTCGATAGAGCCTCAGAAGAAGAAACTTTTCTATTGCTCTGAGATTTGATTATCCTGTAGGGTTTTTTGATGGAGCATCAACAAAGATGAGGGGGGTATTGGTGTATACGTCCTTATCAGCCAAGACCACTTCTTCTCTCTGAAAATGGGCTGTGGTCAGAGTTCAAATACTAGAGCATAGCTCCTTTCTCTTTGGGTACTTGTGGTTATTGCAAAAATGATTGGCTTACCTTATCTACACATCAGAGGTGATTCTTCAGCCATTATAAATTGGTTCATTGGAAGAGCAGACCTCTCGGCTCTCAATTTAGACGGCTGGTGTAAGAATATTAGAGATCTGGAATCTTCCTTTCTCTTCCTTGATTCTTGTCATATGTACAGAGAATTCAATGGGAAGGCGGATGCCTTATCCAAGGATGCACTAGCTTTGGCTTCAAGCCTTTTATTATTTTCAGAATTCACTGTGAGTGAATGTAGTGGGAATGGTTCATTACAACTATACTAGCCTATTCTTGGTTTATTGTACAGTACATCTTTGATGTATCTGAGTATGGCAAGTATTTTATTGATCTTTTTAGTGATCTGTGAGGGACTAGTTCTCTCCTCTTGATGATATTCCCAGTAGTGCATCCTTGGATCAGTTATCTGATCTTTCGATTGTATCCTCTGTTTCATGAAGGTCTCTAGATGAGTTTATTTTCTGCCACTTATTCGATCTCTGTAATCTTTTGAAGTATGACTTGTACCTCTTTATGTGAGTAGCTTGTAATGGTTGGGCTGAAGACTTCTTAACTATTGCTGAAAGACTCCTTAGATACTGCTGAAGACTTGCCTCCGTGCATTTTTCAGTGATTGCTGATGTAACCAACTTACCTTTGATTCATATGAATAACAAGGAACTGATATTTTCTTCTGGAAAAATATAAAATCATTAACATGTTTTGAGCATTAAACGAATCTCAAGATTAGGGCATCTTGATGTAAAAAAAAGGTGTAAATTTGATGTGATTGTCTACAAGTCTTCATAGTCTTGGGCCATGTGCATTGATAACATGATTATGTTGTTGTATTTTATATTCCATAACATTTGAATTGAATGATTCTGTGGATTAGGGATGTGATTTGAACAATAAAATCACACAAACATATATACAAAAAAGTAATGCTAAATCTTTAAAGTTTACATAAAAACTATTTCATTCAATGCTCTTGATGATTTTGAGCACTTCCAGTTTTAAAGGTTAGTATACGGAGAGAATCCAACATGAGCATTATATTGTCAAGCATATGAGGTTTTTTTAAATGTAAATTGTATATGTGATTGAGGTCATCAAGCTATGTTGTCCTACACGAAAAGAGCTATATTATTGTGCCTTTTGTATGGACGTTTAATTTGAACCGTTACATCAAGGGTAATTATTTACTGAATTTTGTCTTATTCCTATAACTTTGGTTGGGTCCTCTTGTGGTATGTTGAGTTATGTTTGCAAATCTCATATAGTCCTATTTTATTGGCTTCAATTCAAAGTAGAATTACTAATATTGAACAACTAGAGAGAAAGGGAAGATTAATGCTAAATGGAAAAAAAAACACTTAAACTTCTCTTGTAAAGACATTTTCAAGAGAAGTTGGAAGATGTAGAGTCATGCAACAAATAAAGCTTTGTAAATTATGAAGTGAGAAATGTTGGGAGATAGATGAAAAAACAACCTATTACAAACTAACTACCCTTGTGCTAGTTTATTGCAGCAAACATAACCATAGCATGTAACATCATGCATAAAGTGATAACTATCCTTATGCATGACTCTACATCTTCCAACTTCTCTTGAAAACATCATGCATAATGTGATAACTATCCTCATGCATGACTCTACATGTTCCTTCTTTCCATTTAGCATTAATCTTCCCTCCGCCATAAGAATGATAGTTAACATCAAAATATAAAAGTTACATTAACATAAAGTGATAAAAAACATTGATCATGATGTTAGAGTAGAAGAGGTGAAGGTGGATAACTTGTAGATTTGCAACCCAAGAAGCCAATAAAGAGAAAAAATTTGCCGCTTGGTTTACGAGAGGCATGCCATACACTCCAATAAAATACATGTTATTTATTGAGGCGGAACAAATAAATTTGAATAAGTTGGATTTCACCAAGAATTACTGTACAAAAAAGTCAACAAGAGTTGAGTGGTAAAAACATGAATGTATGATTGTTAATATGGGTTTTTAAAATGTTTTTTTAAGGCATTACATATCATTTGAAAACTTTTATCAGTATTTTAAAATGAAATTTAAATTATATTTAAATAAAATTACTAAAACAAAAGAAAGTGAATATTTTGTGATTCAGAATAAGGGTAAAGTTTTAAAATAAATATAAATATATATGTATTTACTTGATTTAATTTGAAACATGATATTTTTTTAATGTTTTATGACCACAATGAATATTGTGCTGGGTGTTTATGAAATTTGTAAGACAAATATAAAGATAAATATATTTATTTGATTTAATTTGAAATATAATATTCTCTTAGTGTTTATGTAGTTGTTATTTTTTTTCCAACTTTGGTAAATATTTTTTCAACCAATTTAAAATTTATAAACATTTCACTATGTAGTTTAGTTTATTAGATTTCTAATTATTGATGAAAATTAAAATAATTAATTAAAAACATATATTTAAGAGAAAATTAAAATAATTAAAAACAAAGAAAAGAGAGAAAGAGATAAAAACGAAGAATGAGAAATGAAAGGTCAATCTCTTAGCTTTTCCATTACTACACCCACCCCTAAACAAAACTCCTATATATTCTTGTAGATTGACTCTCAAGAGACGAGGATAACCATGAGCTACATCATGACTTGAGATTGCAAAATGAGAACTCAACAACCATTTGAAACTAATGTATATGTAGAATATTAGGAAAGTATATAAAAATTCACTGAATTTAGTTATTGAGAAGTTAATTAAATATTTTAAAAATGTGATTTTAAATAATTTCAAAAGTTAACTAAGTCTGTGACATTGTGTTAAAGATAAATTTATTAATAATTTGTGTAAGTAGGAGTGTGCACAAAGTTGGTAATTGTTTCATGAAAGGGATATGTGTAAAAATAAAAAGATTTGATATACAATGAAATGAATGACCTTAAGTAGTTTCAAAGTGAATAGCAATGTTGCGTTATGAGCCATAAAAGTTAGGTTGAATAATTTAACATTATGACTTAATTATGTACGATGAAGTGTTGGTTGTGGAGTTTGGTCTTCCTAATTCAAGAGTCCGTGTTTCAGTCGTGTTTGGATCCCAGTACCATGACGGGCGTGTAGGGGAGTCCCCCCACTAAAGTCGCCATGAGGGCCAAGGGGCGAGGGTCCACTCTAAATGAATATGCCAACGCTAATTTCTTCCTAGTGTCCACTCGACTTGTAGTGGTGGAAAAATTTCTTTGCACTACTATATGGACTACTTGACACACTCATTTTCTTCATGTGCATATAAATTTGTTGTTGGTTTGGGGAAATATTCTTGTCATTCCTCCTTTGAAACAATATGAATCATGGAATGTGGATTGCTTCTCCCAACAAGATTCCCCAAGATGACATTTCTTCCCATATATTCAACATGAATATGAGTACCGACAACCGATAGTGTTATGGCCTTTCCTCTTCTAGCAATGACAAATGAGGGACGTCCCATCGTATGAATACCTATTGTCCTTCTTCTTCTTGATCAGACTAATCTACTTGTTTCTTCTTCTAATCATGAGTCTTTGCACGTTCCTCATTGCTTCCCTACAATATTCTACAAGAAGGATGGAGTGGAAGCATGCTTCCACCTTCATTCATTGTTGCTCTTTCTATGAATGAACAAGCCAACTCTTCCATGTCTATTTCATTTACAAATTTGGTCTTGGTGTTCGTGTCCTTTTCCTCTTTTCCATTGGCTAGGACTCCATGCTTGAACCTCAATTAAGCTACAATGGGTCTTATAATGGATTGTCTTCTCTTGCATATCTCGTGTCCATCATATCCCATCTACCTTGGCAATTTTGAACCAATGCCTCTTATATGATTTTCAAATTCACCAAAATGCTCTTGAGAAAGATATGAACATAATCTTACTATGCTTGAATCCATCATGGTGTTTCCTTCTACAATAACAATGGAAGGACCTTACTTGTTCTTTAGGACAATTGCTTGTCGCTTTTCGAACGCATCTTCCCTCTTTGCAAATTATTGTTGCAAATGAGTCAACATTTGAGTAAGCCCATCCTCATTCCAACTATCCATCTTGATGACCTTACCTCCTAATTGCAAAAGCTAAACCTTGCACTTGTGCCACTTTGACAAGTAGTGAGGTAGTGTTGATGTTCAACAAAAAACGATCCTTTAAAAACGACAAAAGTTTTGTAAAAGTATTAAGGTTATTCTCCATCTTTTCCATCCTATAGTTAAACATTTAGATCTTTTTGTTCAAGTGTTTGTTCTCTTCTCCAAGCTATACACCGATGGCTTGCAGGTATTCCATCCTTTCTATTTTTTCTTTACCTATGCCAAGTTTTCTTTCTTCAAAGTTATGGAAACCATTTCATAGTAAAGGATTCAACGGTTCAAATGCCTTATGATATATAAATGAGGGACTTATATCCCACTCATTTCACCAACATAGATCCTATGCGAACAATAGATTTTGATTGCCTCTATTATGAGTGAAACTATGCGTGAAAACCTTCTTAGCTATTCACCGCGTGGGATAAGCGTTCACCAAATCGCCCCGTTTTTCCGGCCGATTTTTTATTAAAATCGCTCAAATCTTTGCTGTGAAATTGTTTATTTTGTTATTTTGGAATTCTACTAATCTTATTAGCCCTTCCTATACTAAATCGGGCATTTTAAAACTACCCAGATGATTAAAATTACGATTTAACGCCTGGAAAGTATGATTTTCACCAAAATTGATCTGCCGGATTCCGGCGAGTCGGGGGCGATTTGGTGAACGCTTATCCTGCTCCGCTATTCACCACTAATAGGAATAAAATTCTTTTTCTCAAATTGACTCACTACTTGGTTTACTTGCAATGGAAAACCAAGATCAATCAATGAAAAAACAAGCAAGTTTTCATAACTCCTGTTGTAAACCTAATAGTTAGTGAAACATAATAGAAGATGAAAGAACACTCAATTTCTTGCTTATAATTTATTACACAACACTTCAAACCTATTTACACAATCTCTTCCAAAGAACTTTATTCATATTGTTCATTGAAGGTAAATTATTCCAACCTAACATAACTTCATTTAGTGCATATAAACAACTATAACTTTTCCCGTTCATTTACCTATGTTCAAGAAAACAAGATCTATGTTATAACAACACCTTGTGGTTTTATATTTGCACACACAACTCTAACTTTAAACATGTCCATCCACGCATTTATTCATTCAACATGCATGAGATAATAAATAATTAAAAACATATGTAAAATGTCTTCATAAGATGACTGGAATGTTGTAGCACTAGTACAAATTGGGGGATAAGTGACTAAAAATGGTTGATAAATGACTGAATTTGGTCATAAATTAACAATCACTTATCACCCAACTAAATTGGTCATTTATCACTTGGTAATAATTTGCTTGAATTGTCTCATGTGTTGTCCATATATTTAGCCATTTAATTGGTCATTAATTTTTTCTATTTGTTCATTAATTATTGTTATTTGGTCATTAATTATCGTTGTTTGGTAGTACATTTAGTTGTTTATTTAGTCATTGATTGTTGTTAACTAGTCATTTATTTAGTCATTGATTGTTGTTAACTGGTCATTTAATTAGTCATCGATTTATGTAGATAGGGCACAAAAGAATTGAATCACCAACCTCTTTCATGTAAGGCAAGTGCTCTTCCATTCAGCTAGCACCCTTAAATAGAATCAATGTTCAAACTGAATCAAGATTCACACTAAAAATATATCACAAACCTTTACAAACATTAACACAATACGATTCCAATTGTAACGTAAAACATATCACAAACTCTAACAAACCTTAACACACTATCACAAAGGGTATCTATATGATATATAAATGTGGTCTCTAGAAGTCGATGGTTTTTCTCTTTCATTTTGTCATACTTTAGAAACTTGTTTAATTTGTCTTTGAAAGCCTTGTGTGCTCTAATTAGAGCAACCCCTTGTTCGATGGTGATCTCTTCCACTAAAACTCTTAAACTGATACCCATCACACTAAGTGGTTGTCATCCATAGAGGATTTTAATCGAGGATTTTTTTCTTATTCACAAATTCTTGAATTCATTGTACCCCAATCACAAGAAAAGTTGAGTCCTCGAGCATCGAGAATCATGAAAATATATAAAAATCTTCTCAAATATTATGATGCTGAAAATAATAATTGGAAGTAGCCACCACTAGACCTTGACACAACAAGCATCAAGTGTAACAACTTTCAAAATAATGAAGTCACAAACCTGTGATAGGATGACCCCATTCAACTAATTTTAACCAATGATTATTGTTTATGTGTTTCTCCTATGAATAAAGAAGACATCTATATATATAGTATATAATTTTAAAATTTAAGGTTGAAAATTAAAAACAACTTGGTATAGCTAACTCTAACCTCTTAAGCAAGAGGTTAAACTACAATCGAGGGTAGTATATAGTATCATGTATGGGAATAAGGCTAAATGCTACTAGAAAGCACATGACCCCAACACAAGCATCCTCAACGATTACTATGAAGAAAATTGGCTTTCGTACAAATACTATCTAGGATGAAACCGTGTTTTGGTCCTGGAGTAAGACATAAAATCTCTTTTGATTGGCGGAAAACCCATATTCCCCAAATGTAAGGAAATAAATTAGCATTCCAAGGCCCAAAGGCATATAGTAAGAGTGGAACACCCCCCCCCCCCCACCTTACTAACAACCAACATGTTATTTCAAGTGATGGGGTTTTCCTTGAATAACAATGAATTCTTTTTTATTTGGAAGTTGTTTTTTGAAAGTTGAAGTTGTGTTCAAAGTATACAATATTGACATTAAGATCATAAGGTAACATTATAATTCGATGTGGAATTTTTTTTGTTGTTTTTTAAAGTTGAAGTTGTGTTAAGTATACATTGACAGTGAGATAAGTGACATGATCTTATAATTTGAGATGGAATTATTATTTTTATTCATATATGTATACATTTATAGGTAACATTATTAAATTAAAATGATAAAAATTCAACTTCAAAGATATGATAAAAAAATGAACTATCATAATATAAAATATATATATTAGTGGAGAATGATCTACAATCTGCAAAGCCTAAGACATATGAAGAATGGTAATCTATGAAGTTTGACATGATGTCGGGTGAGTTACAAAGTAGTATGACAATATGTGAAGTAGTTTCTTATGGCTCTGCCAAGTCTGAGATAGAGTAGGGTGATATTCAAAGTTTTATATGGAGATTATAGTGATCTATGAACCTCGAAGACAGGGATTATGGTGATCTAAGAGTATACTTCCTCAGGAAAATATGAGAATATGGTGTTCCGAGAATAAGTTAGAGTTTCGAGGGTTTAATGATCCAAGAATAAGTTAGAGTTTCTAGGGTTTAATGATCCAAGAATAAATTATAGTTTCAGAGGTAGAAACAATCACATATTTGGTTTTGGAATTGGGAATTCAAATTATTTATAGTATCACTTACATCATGGAGATAAAGTATTTTCTCATAACTTCAAAATACTATACATGCCACTAATTTCTCTTTATGATTGATAGGTTAGGCTATAGGATGATTGTAAACAAAAATGTGAATGCAATGAATGAATCTATAATCAATCAAACAACCAAAATAAAAATTGAACAAATTAAAATGGCATCCACCCAATGTTGGTTCAGATTAGCGATAGTGATCGTTAGATATGATTTGTGAGTGTCGGAATTTTGGAAGATTATGGGTGTAGAATTGTTAATGTTTGAGAAAATATTGAATATATTTGAGCTTTAAAACTTTTCTCAATGGAGTACTGAACACATGTAACAATAAAAAATTCAACCACAACACAAGATGTACCTTGGGAAAAATCCTCAAAACAGAGAGGATGAAAACCATCGGCAATTCTTTAGAGTATAGTAGATAGATTGCAGAGAATTGATTTTACAAATACTACAAATTTCCCGATAAGAGAGAACACAGAGAAATAGAGAAGAGAGATCCACTGTATCAAGTGTAATGAACTTTCCATGTGCTCAACACATTAATAACAAGCCAAACCAACTTTCATGCAAACTAGGGTGAATGGTTGCATGCCAATTATGCACCCATGCATTACAATTTAGAATTTCCCTCTTGGAATAATAAATCCATGCTGTAATACTCCGGTTTCAACCCCAATTGCATTAAATTATAAAGGATGAAAATTACGTTAATAAATTATTGTGTGGAGCTCAAGGAAAAGGCCCCACCATGGATTTAGTCTTCTACATTTTGGCAATTAAAATCGATGCCGATGGTCATCATGTTAGCCGATGGCATAATATAATTTTCTACATCATGTAAATATGCAATTAATAAAATACCCACAACTAGCTATGTCAATGCAACAATAAGGAGATGGGGGCATGATTTCCTAAGGACAAGGGATAGGGATGGGAGTTAGTCAAACTCCTGAGCCAATAGGGTGTGACCAGATGTAAATGGGGAAACCCATGAATCCTCAATTACCTTTCGTCCTCTATCCTCAATCATTAATTTCTTCTAGAAGTTGGTTGAGGCAGTTTATGCCTTGGGTAGAGCAAGGTATGGCAGTCTGATGGCTTGACTGAGTAAGCCTGCAAGTCTGCAGCTTGGGAGGCCGTGTTCTTGCTTCTGCAGCAAGTAAACATGTGTGGGAATGCGTTGTCGTTCCCTCATCCCTGATTCACGCTGAACATTGGTTTCATTCGTGCTATTGGAACTTGGTAGAGCCGGCTGGAGGAGTCATGTTCTCTGTTCATAGTTGTTCATTATTCACTCATGTATTGAGTATTCACAATTCATTCAGGAGCAGGTTCACTATGGTGCATCGTGCGTCTGTGTTATTCACTGTCTGGAGTGGCAGAAGTATGGTTCCATAGTGTGTGTCTATGTGACATTGTGATATGCGCGTAAATCCTATCTTTATCTGTGTGAAACCATGTTTGTTGTGTTACATCGTCCTGAGCTAGCAAAGCATTGCTATGCATTTTCTGCAAGTACTTTCCCTTGTTGAACCTTGGTTATAGTGTTATCCTGAACCATAGAGGGGTATGAGACTCGATTTTATCTATGTTACAGAGTGAAGGCTGTGTAGCATGTTACCTTAGCAGTCCGAGAAGCCCAATAGTAGGTTGGTTTGACTGAGTTTTGATGTGAGTGTTGGCTTGGCTGAGTAAGTCCAAGGAACCCTTAAGTTATTGGCTTGTTTCCTTAGTAGTAGTCTGTGAAACCCAATTGTTTATTGGCTTGTTTCCTTAGTAGTAGTCTATGAAACCCAATTGTTTATTGGCTTGGCTGTACAGTCTGTGAAACCCAATTGTGTGTTGGCTTGACTGTGTATTATATGACCTGATTCTATGACTGTTGGCTCGGCCGAGTTTTTGTTGTATCCTTGGCTATGTGTGAGTCTGCTAGTGTTCCCTTATTCCTTGTGGGAATCATGCCCAGATCGGGGGTGGCAGTATTGGTGAGAGATTGATGAGAACACTGGCCTATGGTTGGGTGGAATGTTGCAACGAGTTAGCTGGTTGCGGGACAAGCTTCTTTTAAGATAAGTATTCTTGTCTATGTTAATCTCTGCATTTGTATTTGCTTAATGAAATATGATGAACATGCCTAATGTGTTGAATTGATAAATTTCTTTTGCTGTATAATTGAAATTGTATGCATCTGTGTATGTTTTCTTTCAATGCATTTTTAAATTATATTATGGGGCTTAAATTTCCTAGATTGGTGATGGCCCAAATGACCAAATCTGTCCAAGACTTCTGGTAACAGGTTGAATTTCCTGACATAAATATTCCTTCCACAACTCTAATTTCCGTAACTTGCGGGATGCGGAATGCAGGCTGCAGAAATTTCTTTCTGTAAATTCTCTTCCCCGTAGATCTCCTTCCGCAACATTCCTTTCCACAACTTGCATGATGCAGCTTCACAATCTCTATTTCTGCAACTAATTATTTCTGCAACGGTCTATTCCACATGTGGGATGCGGTATCACAATTTCCATATTTCCCCGATTCCACAAACTAAAGCTTTCTACACCGTTGATTCTTGTGGGTTGATTCTCAGCTGTTGATCTATTTCTAGATGCGGAACAGATCATGACCGTCGATTTTCATCGTGATCCTTCTCCGCCTTTCGATCTCCTCTGAGATCTTTCTTCGTAGATCGTCGAATTGATCACTGACAGGATCAATTTCTTTGCTGTTGGGAAGTTAGATAAATTTATACGCATACTTGAATAGAGTGAACTTCGAGCTTGATGCTCTTGCACCAATTAGGTAGCACTATGGTTGCGTTCTCTCTCTAGTGGAAGGGAGGGGACGCGATAGTGTGGTATCAGAGCTCATGTTGCAGCTTTGGGATTCAAAGGGGCCATGAGAAATCCACATCTATGTTTAGATAAATTCAACAGGTTTTCAGCAAGGATTGCAGGGGCCAGGGGCCCGAAAGATGAAAAATGGCAGCATGTGTGTGCACCAAATTGTGTGAAAATGGAAGATTTACAAAAAAAAATGAGGACATTGCCCTCAACCCGCCCTGCAGTGGCGCAGAGAATGTTGATATATTTGTAACTTTGGAATGTATTCATCTATGTATCTTATGTCTTGTAACCCGATGTTTATTCCGGGATGTATCTATTATGTAATTGAGTCATGTTGTCATGCGCCGATGTTCCGATCGGGAGGATCTATTATGTAAACAAGTCATGTCAAGTCATAGTGGGTAACCCTCTGATTGTCTAAGGGTTAAAGTCCCCGCAGTTCCAGGGCACTAGGGTTATTAGACTCTCCTAGTATAGGTCGGTCCTAGTAGGGTTTTATTCATGCCGGGATTAGTATAAATAGAGAACTGGAGACTCTATTTATCACAAAACTGATACACACTCAAGTATAGCGCATAGTTGAGGAAGGAGAAGACACTGGGGCTAGATAAGAAGAAGGATACTGCTGTCGGAGATCACTTACTGTTTTGGGATTTTCTATTTTGGTGCTAATTCTATCTCTGAGGAAGTTGTGGGGTTTTCTCCTTTATGGCTTCCCTGAGGAAAAAAACTGTGTTCATTGTCTCTTGTGTTTAATTGCTGTGCTTGTTATTCTCTTAGTTAAAGATCCTAATAATGCTAGCTTAATGTTGAAAAACTAACATGGTATCAGAGCTAACCTGAGAAGAAGACACAGTGCAGCTGCGGGAACTAGGGCTTCCTAGTTTGTGGATTTTCCTCCATAGATTTTCAACAAAATTAAGGTGGAATAACTCTCCTCCTTAGGGCGCATCTTTCTGTTGAAGCAGAATCCAATTCTGAGGTTTTTCAGTTTTGGACCTGACACTACTGTCGAAAATTAGGGATTTTCATAGAAGAGGAATTTTTCAGTGAGCCGGGCCTGGATTGATCTCCTCCCCAAAATCAAAGTTAGGGATAAATTTCAAGGCATTTGGGTGGACAGAACTCCGGAAAAGCAAAACCCTAATTTGCTCCTAATCTAGTACTGCGGGATTTCAGCTCAAGTTTCAGATTCGACATCTTGAACCTAGTAAGATCTAAAATATTTTGTATTTCCATTTGAGGTTCTCAGTTAAGATGTCTCATCATACCAAGCTTGATGAAAAGCTTGAGGGAGCTGATAACTTTCGAGCCTGGAAGTATAGGATCTCCCTGGTCCTGGAAGAAAATGAGTTAGACTCCTACATCCATGAGGAGGTTCCAAATCCAGAGGGAGATGAGGCAAAGGCCTTACATAAGAAGAAGATGGTTATGGAAAAGAGGATCATTGCTGATTCTATCAAGGATCACCTTATCCCACAGGTGTCCTTTCTCAAGACACCTAAAGCTATGTTTGATTCCCTAACCAAATTGTTTGAAGGGAAGAACATAAATCGGAAGATGACTCTCAGAAATCAACTGAAGAATGTGAAGATCCAGAATGCAGAGACCATCCAGTCTTACTTCACAAGGGTTTCTCATATCAAGGAACAATTGGAAGCAGTAGATGAAGAAGTGGAGAATGCAGAAATTGTGATGACCACCTTGAATGGTCTCCCTAGGACATGGGACTCTTTCATTCAAGGGATATGTGCTAGAAAGAAGTTGTTCAAGTTCAGCAGACTGTGGGAAGAATGATATCAAGAAGAAGCTCGAATAGCAGCTCGAGAAGAGAAGATGGGAAGTGAAAATCAAGCTCTCATAGTACAATCCAAGAAATCCAGATCTAGCCATCACAGAAGTAAGTATTCTCATCATAGAAATAACTCTAGAAAGCCTAGAGATAGGTCTAAGTACATTTGCTATACATGTGATGAAAAATGACACTTTGCTAGAGATTGTCCTAAGAACAAAAGTAGCTCTCACAAGAAGAAGGGAAGCAAGAAAAGACATCATGCTCATGCTGCAGAGGATGATGAACCATCCAAGAAGAGATCCAGATATGAAAGTGAAGATTCTTCAAGCGAGGATGAATATGTTTTGATCTCCGCTCTCACAGGTAACATTACTCATGGAAGTGATGATTGGCTTATAGACAGTGGGGCTTCCAAACATATGACTAGATTCAAGGAATCCTTTGTGAAAATATCAGAACATGAATCACCTCACAAAGTGAAGCTAGGAGATGACTACCAATATCCAATAAAAGGTAGTGGGGAATCTTCCTACAAATTAGACTCTGGAAAGTCTCTAACAATGAAAGAAGTATTGTTAGTGCCAGGACTCAAGAAGAACCTTCTCTCCATATCAACATTGGATGCAAAAGGAATGAGGGTTGCATTCATAGATGGTCAAGTCATCATGTGGCCAAAAGGAAAGACTATTGATGATGCAATAGTGATTGGTGAACAAGAAGGAGGTTTGTACAAGTTGAAGGGCCATCCAGAACAAGTTTTGGTCCATGACACAGTAGAGCCAAGTGAACTTTGGCATAGAAGGCTTGCACATGTGCATTACAGAGCACTACCTCTTGCAAGCAAAGCTATTGAAGGTCTTCCAGAAATGCAAGCAAAACATGATGGGGTTTGCAAAGGATGTGCGAAAGGAAAGAACACAAAGAAGACATTTCCAAGTAGTGAAAGCAAAGCAAAACGAATCTTGGAAATCATCCACTTCGATGTATGCGGTCCTATGTTATCAAGCTCACTAAGCGGGTATGCATATTATGTTTCTTTTATTGATGATTTTTCTAGGAAGACATGGGTTTACTTGATGAAGAACAAAGATGAAGTATTCAACAAATTCAGGGAATTCAAAGCCTTGATCGAGAACCACACTGAAAAGAAGATCAAGAATTTTTGATCAAATAATGGCGGAGAATTCACTTCAAATGAATTCAAAGAGCTATGTAAAGAATCAGGGATTAAGAGGGAGTTGTCCACTCCTTATAATCCACAACAAAATGGGATTGCGGAATAGAAGAACAGAACTATCATGGAAGCTGCAAAAGCTATGCTTCATGATCAAGATCTTCCTATGCATCTTTGGGCAGAAGCTGCTAGAACAATGGTGTATGTACAGAACCGTACTCCACATAGAGTACTTGAGAACAAGACTCCTGAAGAAGTCTTCTTCGGCAAGAAACTAGAAGTCAGCCATCTCAAAATATTCGGCTGTCCTATATACATACACATTCCAAAAGAGAAGAGAACAAAATTAGATCCTTCAAGAAAGAAGGGTATATTTGTGGGATACTCTGAAAGCTCGAAGGCTTACAGAATCTATTTTCCAGGATACAAGAAGATTGACATTAGCAGGGTGTGGCATTTGATGAAGACACAGCTTACAAGAAATCCAGAAAGAGACCCGCTGAAGAACCTAAAGAAGCAGAAGCACCCATAATTCATGACACAACCATGAACGAAGAAATTCAAGAAGAAGATCGAGAATTTGAAGAACCACAAAGACTTGTAGATCCACCTTTGGAGAAGAATCCTCATAAGAGGAAACCTGCTTGGGTATGAGAACTTATCCAAGGTGCAGAAAGATATGGGGCTCCAGAAGAGTATCACAAAGAAAGAAAGAGGACCAGATCCTGCTCTGGGTATGTAGCTTTACTATGTGATTTCATTGGCAAAGAACCTTCCAGTTATGAAGAAGCGGCCGAACGGAAAGAATGGAAGGATGCTATGATCGAAGAATATCAGTCGATCATGAAGAATAATGTTTGGGATATTGTCCCAAGACCAAAAGAGAAGTCAGTTGTAACTTCCAAATGGATCTACAAGATCAAGCATGCTGCAGATGGTAGCATTGAAAAATATAAAGCAAGATTTGTGGCTCGGGGTTTCTCTCAGAAAGAAGGAATTGATTATGAAGAAACATTTGCACCTGTAGCCAGATACACTTCCATCAGATCAGTACTTGCTCTGGCTGCAGTGATGAAATGGAAGATACACCAGATGGATGTCAAGACTACTTTCTTGAATGGTGTAGTAGAAGAGGAAGTGTATGTGGAGCAGCCGCTCGGTTTTGAGACACATGACAGGGAGTCTCATGTATGCAGATTGAAGAAAGCCCTGTACGGTTTGAAACAGGCACCTAGGACATGGTACGGCAGAATTGACAGCTTTCTATCCAATTTGGGCTTTACCAAGAGTAAAGCAGATTCCAACCTTTACTACAAGGTTGAAGATGGCAACCCAGTGATGCTTCTACTATATGTATATGATCTATTTGTGACAGGTATGGATGGGTTGATTATTGATATGAAGAGAAATCTTGCTGCCGAGTTCGAGATGAAGGACTTGGGTATGATGCATTATTTTCTAGGTATGGAGGTGTGGCAGAGTGCGGATGGAATCTTCCTTGGACAAGGGAAGTATGCAATAGAGATCTTGAAGAGGTTTGGGATGATGGACTGCAAAGCCATGGATACACCTATGGCATCGAACCTGAAGCTATTGAGTGATGCTTCATTAGAGTCGGTTGATGCTACGATGTATCGTCAGATGATTGGTTCATTGATGTACCTGACGAACATGAGAGCAGACATTTTCTTTGCTGTGAACACCTTGAGCCAGTTCTTGATAGATCAAAGAAATGTTCACTTGATTGTTGCAAAGCATATTCTGAGGTACCTGAGGGGTACAGTTTACTATGGGCTCAAGTATGAGTCAAATCATAAGATTAACCTGGAGGGTTATGTCGATTCAGATTGGGCAGGCAATGCCATCGATAGGAAGAGCACTTCAGGATGTTGCTTCAGTATGGGATCAGGTGTGATCTCTTGGTTTAGTAGGAAGCAATCCCGTGTGGCATTGAGTACAGCTAAAGCAGAGTATGTCACAGCTTGTTCAACTAGTTGTGATGTAGTATGGATGCGGAAGCTACTGTCTGATATATTTGATCTCCAGTTGGATGCTACTTGTATACATTGTGACAACTAGAGTTATGTGAAGTTGTCAGAGAATCCAGTGTTCCATGACAAGTCGAAGCATATCGAGATCAAGTATCACTATATCAGGGATATGGTGCAGAGGGGAGCAGTGAAGCTCTAGTATGTTGTGACGTAGGAACATATAGCTGATGTATTGACGAAACCATTGGCTAGGCTCAAGTTTGAGTACTTCAGGGAGAAGCTTGGTGTTCTCCAGATCGAGGTTTCCTCCAAGAGAAAGTGATGAGACCCATAGCCATTCTGACATGGTGAGAGGATTGGTTCCTTCCATGGTCAGATGTAAGGGATGAGCCATTCTATCATGGTGAGAGGATTGGTTCCTTCCATGTCAGATATGAGTGCTGTCCATTCTGTTGAGTAGGACAGATGTAAGGGCAATTGCCATTCTGGGAATGGAGGCACCTGGTCAGTTACCAGGAAAACTTAGTCTAGGACTGAGAAGCCATTCTGATGTGATAGAGGGATGTGTTCCCACTTGATCAGATGTAAGGGATGAATCATTCTTTCATGGCTAAAGGATTAGGTTCCTCCCATGTCAGATGTGAGTGTTTGCCATTCTGACGAGTAGGTCAGATGTAAGGGCAATTGCCATTCTAGGAATGGAGGCGCCTAGTCAGTTACCAGGTAGCTCAGTCTGGGACTGGGGGCCATTATGATGTGATGGTGGGATTAGTTCCTCCATGATCAGATGTGAGTGCATGCCCTTTTTGATGTGGTGCTTCGTGCATGGTCAGATTGTAAGTGCAGATCCCTTTCTGATGCGGTGCTTCGTGCATGGTCAGATTTTAAGTGCCGAGCCCTTTCTGATGTGGTGCTTCGTGCATGGTCAGATTGTAAGTGCTAAGCCTTTTCGATGCGATGATTTCGAGCATGGTCGATTGTAAGTGCTATGCCTTCTAACAGGATGAGGTCGGATGTAAGTGCAGAGCCTTTTCGATGCAGTGTGCTTGCACATGGTCAGATATAAGTGCTGAGCCTTTTTGACAAGATGAGGTTAGATGTGAGTGTTGGGCCTTTCTGACAGGATGAGGTCAGATGTGAGTGCTGGGCGTGCCTTTTTGACAAGATGAGGTCAGATGTAAGAGCTGGGCGGGCCATT
Organism: Pseudotsuga menziesii; assembly: GCA_001517045.1. Taxonomy (NCBI): domain Eukaryota; kingdom Viridiplantae; phylum Streptophyta; class Pinopsida; order Pinales; family Pinaceae; genus Pseudotsuga; species Pseudotsuga menziesii. Next base: position 572,050 of record LPNX010196373.1, read on the forward strand.
CTAACTTAAGTGTCAGATATAAGTGCTGATGAAGACCTACATGAAGGGTAGGCCTACATGATTGACTCTGTAGAACTTTCGGTGACGAGAAGAATCGAGATAGCACCATTATGAGATAGCATATGATGATGATCCAGATCAAGTGATCCAGATGAGATGATCCAGACTTGATGATGATCTAGTTGTGATGATGATCCAGACTCGATGATCCAGATCAAGTGATCCAAATGAGATGATCCAGACTCGATGATCCAGATCAAGTGATCCAGATGAGATGATCCAGACTTGATGATGATCTAGATCAAGTGATGATCCAACAGTGATGAGCTAGTAGTCATGATGATGCAGATCCCGTGACAAAGAAGAAGAAGATGACTTGAAGACTCAAAGACTTGAAGAATTGAAGACTAAGAAGACTTGAAGATGACGAGATGATCTAGTTGATGCAGAGAAGAAGACCAGTGCTGAAAATTGTGTCGAAAGAATACCTTCCTAGTTAAGAGGGAGTGTTGATGTATTTGTAACTTCGGAATGTATTCATCTATGTACCTTATGTCTTGTAACCCGATGTTTATTATGGGATGTATCTATTATGTAATTGAGTCATGTTGTCATGCCCTGATGTTCTGGTCGGGAGGATCTATTATGTAAACAAGTCATGTCAAGTCATAGTGGGTAACCCTCCAATTGTCTAAGGGTTAAAGTCCCCGCAGTTCCGGGGCACTAGGGTTATTAGACTCTCCTAGTAGAGGTTGGCCCTAGTAGGGTTTTAGTCATGCCGGGATTAGTATAAATAGAGAACAGGAGTCTCTATTTATCACACAACCGATACACACTCAAGTATAATGCATAGTTGAGGAAGGAGAAGACACTGGGGCTAGATAAGAAGAAGGATACTGCTGTCGGAGATCACTTACTGTTTTGGGATTTTCTATTTTGGTGCTGATTCTATCTCTGAGGAAGTTGCGGGGTTTTCTCCTCTATGGTTTCCCCGAGTAAAAACATTGTGTTCATTGTCTCTTGTGTATAATTGCTGTGCTTGTTATTCTCTTAGTTAAAGATCCTAATAAAGCTAGCATAATGTTGAAAAACTAACAGGGAAACCACAAGGGGGAAACCCCCCTTGAACCCTGTCATCCCCCTGAGACAGTCGTCATTAAAAAAGGAAAACTACAACAAGAAGGAGTGCTAATTATCAGAATTGCTAAATTTAGCCAACCAGACGAAAGGAACATTGACCATTCACGCCTGCAAGAAGCAATTGGTAAGTAATTGTTTGAATTTTTGAGATTAACTAACAAATGTTTTTGTTAACACATTTTGCAGAGTCATAGTCCAGATTGAAAAGTTGATCTTGGTCCGACGAAGAGGGTCAAAGCAGGCCAACACCAAGAAGATTAACAACATGGATGATGCACAGGATTCCTATGGGCATGGGGAAGATGCTATGGGGGGAAATCCAAGAGATCCACAAGAGAGTAGAAAGCCACTCCAATGCTGGAGATGTGGAGGACCCCATTTGCACCAGATTTTTCCACATGGGGAAGGATGTGTAAGGCCATATTACAATATCCAAGGTCATGGAACTAAAGCTGTTGAGAAGCGAGAACATGAGAGTTCCCCAGATGCTGCATCTACCATAAGAAGCCTGTAGGCAGAGTTGCAGGATTACAAAGAAGAAAATAAAAGGTTGGTCAAGGCTCTGATAGAGAAAAATCAGTTGACTACCGCCATGCTACAGAGTTTGGAAGATCTCCAAAGGAAGATAAACTATGGGCATCCGTTAACACAGGTAGAAGGGAGTAGGAGAAGTTCCCACGAGAAGAATGAGAAGCTTAACCCAAGGAAGAAAGGTTTCAAACCTCCTCAACTCCCAAAGTAGCAAAGGAAGCCATCACAAGATGTGATTGATACGACTAGAGTGATGAGGAAAAATCCAAAGGAACCTCTCAAATTTTGGGTATGTGAAGGACCCCTTCTGCGGAGGTATTGTCCACTTGGAATAGGAATGAGGGTCAAGTCCCTAGCACCCAAGACGCTGAAATAGTGGGTCAAGAAGCAGGGATCATTCCTAAAATTTGTGCAGTGTTAGAAGACCACCAAGAAGGTCATAAATCAACTGTGGTGGAAGTTGAGGGTGAGATTGCTGAACATACTATTTCTGTTTTGATCGACCCTGGATAGACTCACAGCTATATCACCCCTGGACTTATTGAGATGCGCACTTTGAAGAAATCAAAGCATAGAAGATCATGGTTAGTCCAACTAGCCACTGAAATCCAGAAGGATGTCAGTGAGGTGGTAATGAAATGTCCATTGGTCATGGATGGGTTACTCACCTGTGCACATCTAAATGTTCTCCCACTTGGATCATATGATGTTCTCATTGGAATGAGTTGGTTGGAAGCAGATAGAGCAAAGCTTGATTGTTACAACAAGACTTTTGAGTGCTTTGATGAAGAAGGAAACCTAAGGGTTATGAAAGGAATTCCAAAAGTGATCTCTAGAAGGAAGTATTCAGCAATGTAGATGAAGAAGTTCTATGGAAAAGGTTGCAGAGTGTATGCAACTCATGTTTTGGTGGTAGCAGAGTATGATACTCCTAGGTTGGAGGGAGTTCATACGCTACAAGAATTCAGGAATGTTATTCCTAATGAAATTCCAAGGCTTCCTCCAAGGAGTGACATTAATTTTACCTTTGAGCTTGTGCCTGGAGCAGCACCAGTGTCCCAGACATCCTGTAGGATGAACAAACCCGAATTGCTAGAGATGAACATGCAGCTACAAGCGTTGTTGGAAAAGAAGTATCTTAGACCAAGTGTGTCTCCTTGGGAAACACCATTTCTGTTTGTGAAAAAGAAAGATAGTACATTCTGGTTGTGTATTGATGATGGGAAGCTGAGCAAAGTCACTATGAAGGACAAGTATCCTTTTCCTAGAATTGATGACCTCTTTGATCAAATGAGAGGAGGGAAGGTGTTTTCCAATATTGACTTAAGTTCTGGTGACCAGTAGGTAAGGATCAAAGATGAAGATGTTCATAAGGCAACCTTCGGAGCAAGGTACTTGGGAAAGTTTTCTCCCATTTTCCTTGATGAAATTCTTACTTATTCAAAGGATGAGGAAAAACATGTGGAACAATTGAGGTTGATTTTAAAATTGCTCAAGAAGCATTAGCTGTATGCAAAGTTGAATAACTGTGACTTCTACGAAGATGGAGTTCATCATTTGGGTCACATTATCTCAGATAAAGGAATATCTATAGACCCTGCAAAGATTGAGGCCATGATGAGTTGGCCTGCTCCAAGAAAGTTAACAGATCTTCGATCTTTTGTGGGACTTGCAGGATACTGTAGGAGGTTCATTGAAGGATATTTTGCAGGTCAATCTAAGTCTATATATAGGATGAGGAAGCCTGCATGTGAACTTGTAGTTCCATGAGGAAATGGCCATTCCTGAAGACTGTAGGTAGAATGACTGGAGCAGAGAAGTATGTTTGTACCCACCGCAACCAAGGCAGGAAACTGCCATGTGCTATGAGAAGGATCTCATGATTGAAATCTAACTTTTGAACATAATAGATTTTGAACTTCATATTTAAATTTTGTTGTTAATCAAATATTATTAACTGTTTGGCTGATCTAAATGGTGTCAAGAAGACATGTTGTATGTGAATGTCCAGGTTTTGGGAAGCATGTGTAAGTTAGGGATGAGTACTCCCCACTTGCAAAAGCCAAACAATATGAGGATGATCTCATGGTTACAAAATCCAATTTCTGTGGGAAGCAGAATTGTTAATTCAAATTTTGGATTTGACTATCAATGTTATTAATCATTTGATAATTGGAAATTTATCTAGGCTTGAAATAGATTTCAAAATCTATGATTAAATTTTTATGATGACATCTCATATGAACGACATGCTTGTATGTAACGCAGGTGAGATGATGAAAATATGTACTGGGTGTACATGGGTCCTTGGAAGGATGTACTTGGATACATAGTTTCCCGGAGGGATGTGTTTGGAATAGATTTGAAAATACACGATTGAATTTTTCTATGATGACATCTCATATGAACTTCATGCTAGTATGTAATGCAGGTGAGATGATGGTGGTATTCCCTTGGAGTACATAGCTTCTCGGGAGAATGTGTTTGAGAAATATGACTCCTCTGGAAGGATGTATGAGAGTACATAGCTTCACCCCCCCTTGCAGCTAGGCATCGGTATGCATCATTGGGGACACCCAGGGTGTAATACATCCGGTTAGACTTCTCTTCGCACACATTCACACCGTAAGGGGACTGTCACGAGAGTGGGGGGATTCATGAAGAGAATAACCCCTAGGTATTATGATGTCTAAAAGGGAAGTGCCTAAGCATTGGTAAGAACTTGGAGGAGGTGCTAGGCCCTTAAGCCAAGAGCTGTCATTAAGCACCCAAGGAGGTGTTAGGCTATGAAGCAGGGCTGACTAGATCTCAGTTGAGAGATTCTACGTAGATAAGTATTTGATTACGTGGAAAATAATTGTTGATTTATGTGATTATTCATATGTATATGATGCGGTCTGAATTTTCATAAAATCTTGTTAAAGGTTGCATCTTATAGAAATGAATCTGACTAGTGACTTGTTCATTTTGCTATCTAGAAAGGAAGTCCCTGAGCTTGGAGAGCACTAGAGGAGATGTTAGTCTTTGGAGCAGAGCTACCCAATCTTGGTTGAGAGATGCTACACAGATAATGCCGGAGCATTGATAAGCACTAAGAGGAAGTGTTGAGCCTTAAGCAGAGCTTCCATTAAGCACCTAGAGAGGTGTTGGGATCTAACGCAGGGCTACTAGATCTTGGTTGAGATATGTTATATAGATAAGTATTTGGCTTACTTATCAAACTATTGTTGTTGTTGATTCCTGTAAATATACATGAGCATATGATGCAGCCATGGTTTTGAAAATCTTGTTATAGATTGCACCTTATATGAATGAATCTGACATGTGAATTAATTGTTGTGGTGTCTGGAAAGGAGGCGTCGAGCTTGGTGAGAACCTATAAGGAGTTTTAGGCTCTGAAGCAGAGCTGTCAGATCTTGACTGAAAGATATTTTTGGGTGATTCGAGGCTTGCAGAAATTTGGCTACCCTTTAATGCACATCCAGGTGTGAGGTGGGGAAGGGTTGTGAGTGCCATGCTTGTATTAAGCCCAGTCGGACACCTGTGGAACCAAAAGAAGATAGTTATGCAAGATAGGTATTTGGTTCACTTGGAAACTTCTTATTGATTTTATGTTTATATACATGTGCATGTGATTCATCCATGATTTTTGAAAAACCTTTAAATATGACGTGGAAATTGACTCATTGCTTGGGGATTGAGCATAGGTATTGATGGATTTCCAAATACATTGGAGATGTTCCAAGCTGCGGAGAAGGATTCTCCAAGATCGGAAAAATATTCGGTGGTGTGTACTGATGCATGCAATCAAGGAATTGGAGGAGTACGTACGTAAGACAACTATGTAGTGGGACCAAGGAGGAGTTCCATATCGTACCATTGGGCAAATGAAATATGCAAAAGGAGCACCATGACCCCGATGAGGCTGCATGGGAGCTAGAGGATGCCATGCAATTGGCACACCCATTTTTTGTTCAAATTTGTAAAGCATTGAGGTAGTGACAGGGTAGCATTTTGTTCAGTTTTGATGAGCACTGAGGACATTGCTATTGAAGGGGGAGGGATTGTAATACCCCGGTTTCAACCCCAATTGCATTAATTTATAAAGAATGTAAATAGCATTAATAAATCATGGTGTGGAGCTCAAGGAAAAGGCCCCACCATGGATTTAGTCTTCTACGTTTCAGCAATTAAAATCGATGCCGATGGCACAATATAATTTTCTACATCATGTAAATAAGCAATTAATAAAATACCCACAACCAGCTATGGCAATGCAACAATAAGGAGATGGGGGCATGATTTCCTAAGGACAAGGGATAGGGATGGGAGTTAGTCAAACTCATGAGCCAATAGGGTGTGACCAGATGTCAATGGGGAAACCCATGAATCCTCAACTATATTTTTTCCTCTGTCCTCAATCATTAATTTCTTCCAGAAGTTGGTTGAGGTAGTTAATGCCTTGGGCAGAGCAAGGCATGGTGGTCTGATGGCTTGATTGAGCAAGCCTACAGGTCTACAACCTAGGAGGCTGTGTTCTTGCTTCTACAACAAGTAAACTTGTGTGGGAATGTGTGCCCGTTCCCTCAACCATGAGTCGCACTAAACGTTGGGTTCATTCACGCTATTGGAACTTGGTAGAGCCAGCTAGAGGGAGTCATGTTCTCTGTTTGTGGTTGTTCATTATTCACTCACCAATTGATCATTCACAATTCATTCAGGAGCAGGTTCACTGTGGTGCAGTGTGAGTTTTGTTATTCACTATCTGGAGTGGCGGAAGTATGGTTCTGCAGTGTGTGTCTACGTGGCATTGTGATATGCACATAAACCTTGTCTTTCTTTGTGTGACAGAGTGTGAAAAACCCTGTTTGTTGTGTTACAACATCCTGAGCTAGAAGAGCGCTGCTATGCATTTTATGCAAGTACTTTCCCTTAATGAACCTTGGTTGTGGGATTATAGTGTTATCTTGAACCATAGAGGGGTATGAGACCCGATTTTCTCTGTGTTACAGAGTGAAGGCTATGTAGGATGTTACCTTAGCAGTCCGAGAAACCCAATTGTAGGTTGGTTTGACTGAGTTTTGATGTGAGTGTTGGATTGGATGAGTAAGTCCAAGGAACCCTTAAGTTATTGGCTTGTTGCCTTAGTAGTAGCCTATGAAACCCAATTGTTTATTGGCTTGGCTGTACAGTCTGTGAAACCTAGTTGTGTGTTGGTTTGACTGTGTATGATATGACCCGATTCTGTGAGTGTTGGCTTGGCCGAGTTTTTGTTATATACTTGGCTATGTGTGAGTCTGCTAGTGTTCCCTTATTCATTGTGGGAATCATGCCCAACTCGGGGGTGGCAGTGTTTCCGAGAGATTGATGAGCACACTAGCCTATGGTTGGGTGGAACGTTGCAGCGACGTAGTTGGTTGCGGGACATGGTTCTTTCAAGATAAGTATTCTTGTCTATGTTAATCTCTACATTTGTAATTGCTTAATGAAATATGATGAACATACCTAATGTGTTGAATTGATGAATTGATTCTGCTGTATAATTGAAATTGTATGTATCTATGTATGTTTTCTTTCAATGCATTTTTAAATTACGTTATGGGGCTTAGATTGCCCGGATTGGTGATGGCCTGAATGACCAAATCTATCCAAGACTTCTGCTAACAAGTTGAATTTCATGACATAAAGCTTCCTTCCTCAACTCTCCTTTCCACAACTTGTGGGATGCAGAATGCGGGATGCAGAAATGTTCTTCTGTAAATTCTATTCCCCGCTGATCTACTTCCGCAACTATCCTTTCCACAACTTTCGAGATGAGGGATGCGGCTTCATAATCTCCATTTCTGCAACGGTGTGGCAATGGTCTATTCCTCATGCAGTATGCGGGATTGCAATTTCCATATTTCCTCGATTCTGCAAACTCAAGCTTTCCGTACCATTGATTCTTGCGGGTTGATTCTCAGCCATTGATCTATTTCTAGATGTGGAACAAATTGTGACTATCGATTTTTGTTGCGATCCTTCTTCGTCGTTCGATCTCCTCTGAGATCTTTCTTCGTAGATCGTTTGATCACTGACAGAATCGATTTATCTACTATTGGGAAGTTAGAGAATTTTATACACAGACTTGAATAGAGTGAAATTCAAGCTTGATGCTCCCGCATCAATTAGGTAGCACTATGGTCATGTTCTCTCTCTAGTGGATGGGAGGGGATGTGACACATGCATTGAAATCTTCAACATGCACAACTAATGCACCATACCTTCAATCATGGACATTAACTAATGGTTAATTGACATTGGAGTGAACTCAATCTCTAACTGAATATTGATCACTCAGTTAACATGCTAACTTAAGTGTCATAGTGATTCAACTCAAGTGTATACATGAAAACACTTTTATAACTAAAGTGTCGTCATTTGATTAACTTAAATTTAATCTTTTAGTTTAACTAAAGTGTAAAAAATTTAGTTAACTAGTCCATATTTCCTTAACGCTTAGTTAACTATTATTAATTGATTCATGATGATTGATGAACACTAAGATCTTCTTTACTTAACTAATTGCATACATTAATATTTCAATTGATGCTTTAATTGAAGAACTGATTAAGGCATTCATATATAACTAAAGTTCTATAACTGGAGTTCACTTAGACATTTGCATGGGAAATTCAAATTCTCTTTCTCTTTATCTCTTTATCTCTTTATCTTTATTGCATAGTCTAAGTTTTAACATTAATCATCTATCATATCGTATTATACTCAAAAGAATTGTCACATGCTATGAGCATACTATATTACTCTTGGACCATATAGTCATGTGCTAATGTAATTCACTCTAGAGGTGATTAGTCTCTAGAGGAGACTTAATAGATTTATCCATCTTGAATTACCATGATTAGTAATATATCATAATGAATTTTGTGCTTCAACATGCAAAGCACTTCACCTCTATAACTGGAGGCCCACCTCTATGAGTATCCATTCCCTAGATGACCCATGAGAATCATTTGACTTGATATCAACCACAAGTCCAACTTTATATAAACCATAAATCTCCAGTATTGATGTCTTCCACAAGAATTTACAATACAACATCACCACCTCAATCATATGAGGATATAGATAGGACTTGATATAAACCACAGGTCCCAACTTGATATAAACCACAAGTCTGGAGAATGACTCCTAATGTTGTACATTAAACACTCCCTCTCAGCAATGGAAGTATTTTTTGCTATACCATGAATTTTCTACCATACTAGGCATTTTATGCCATACCATCTTGTCTTAGAAGTATCCATACTTCGTTTATAGACAGAGAATTTGTTAACACATCCTTCTTATTCCTATGTATTCTTTAGTATCAATGTATTGAAGTCTTACCTTATAGGACCATGACTTCCAATGAATTCATACTTCATCTTAATGTGTTTCAACTAAATATGAAACACCGGGGTTTTCAGAAATATTGATTACAACACCTAATAATTGTAGGGTCAATTATTTCACCCCAGTAGGTAGAATTCCGCGCTACTACTCCTCAATAGGTAGTACTATCCACAATACACTTTTCTTATGTAGTACTCTCTGACATACACCTTGATTCTATAGTACTCACTGCAATACACTTAGCTTCTGTAGTACTAACCCAATATACATACCTAATACCAAGCTATATAACAAGTCTATCATGTATCAATTACAATATAGAACCTATTATCATGTGCCTAAAAGGTACTCAAACATATGATTAGTAATTACAAGCATAAAATACAACAGGTCTGCTAAGTATCTCGAGAGATCAACCAAATACTTATCCATGGTAGCGTCATCAAGATACAACACACCACTAGCCAAAAATGTGGATATCTGACCTCTCCAAGTGGTTTGACTTCTCTTCAGTAGTCCTGAATATAACTCTTCTTGAGTATCCAATAGTCTTTGAGACCTTGACCATGTCTTTGCTCATGTGGACTCTCTCCACAATAGATACTACAAGCCCTGACTATTTGAGTCGTCATGCCCAACTGGTGGGGACTTTATCTGCTACCGCTTATGAAGATACATCAATACTACCTCTTCAACTAGAGGAGTCTTCTTGTACTATACCAAAACTTGCCCCAAACATAGGATTAGTAGGTATGCTGTAAATTCTGCTCAACTATTGATCCGTAGCATGTCATGGATATAACTGACTAGGAACCTATTGAAGATTTACAACTTTACAATATTCTCTATCAAGAGAAACATCTCTGATGTGATATTACTCGATCATTGCACTAGTCAGATCCATATTTTATTGAAACTTTATTTCACTATTTGAGACATATCTGAATTCACATCCACTCGTACCAAGTAGGTACCTGAACACATGCTTTGTTGTACATGTATGTGTACAGACTGCAAAGCATATAACTGATCCTGGTGCTAACCAGGTACATCTCAACTGACTTTGATATCCTCCAAATCTGAAATAAAAATAAGATTTATCTTCATATGTGAGGTCATTGATTTACAGTCCATCATCTTGAAACACTTTAGGCTATCCATTGCATATTTTTCTTAACTAATAAAAATCTTTATTTGGTGACTCCCACATCTCTAATCTCAAGAATCATAACAATATTCTTGAATAAAATTATCTGCTTCCTTTTACATATGATACCCATGCATATCTCCTTTTAACAGGATGTACATAAACCAATTTTACTAGTTCATCGGGAGCTAGCGAATCTAGCTTCTCCCTCTCACTATTAGGATGTGAGAATCATAAATTGGGTCATAAGGAGTCTCATGATATTCTATGTTTGAATTTCTATTGATACATGAATGTAAATAAGATAATTTAACTATATTCAAGAGTCTTCACCATCTTCCATAATAGTATTAGGGATTATATTATGGAAACTTCTCATAGAAACATTGGAACCTCTCAATCTGTTCTTAGAAGCTTCCTACTTCACAACATCCTACTCTCTTTCAGGATCAGCCATTGAAAATCACTCCATAATATTTGTCATACTTTTCTTGTAGGCCATATCATATGGTTTTTACCTACAAGCCAAATTTAAGTTATTAGCAACCCTTGCATAACCCAGTCATGACAAAATAGTTCTTAGTATAACCATATCTCATGATATTTAATCACATGAATACTTTAGTATGTTTGCAATGATTTATACGGTTATGTACATATATTAACCAATGTTTTATCATAACCCCATTCATATCTCATGAAGTTTTCTGCAACCCCATATTCATATCTCATGAACATTCCAGCCTTAAATTCATAAATATTTATGCATCCCTATATTCACATCTGATGAATAATTATGCAGCCCTATCTCATGAATAATTATGCAGCCCTATATTCATATCCCATAAATAATTATGCAGCCCCATATTCATATCTCATAAATAATTATGCAGCCCCATATTCATCATAACATGCATTTTAATGAGATTTACTATATTCCAATAAAAGATAGACCATATGATCAACATGTTATTCCTTAGCATGCTTCCTAACTCTAGGAATCTATATCTCTATATAACTATAATGAAACACATTCAAAACCCTTTAAATCTGATTTATAAAAGCATACAGAAAAAATAAAAAAACTTATATTTTATTGTTTGTGTGGGATCCCTCTTAATCTCTGCTTCCTTGCAAAGATTAATGGAGTCCCTCTATCTTATCCTTCTTTCTTCTCTTGCAAATTTGAGTGCATGCAAGAGGTAGCAATTCTCTGTTAAGATTCCATATGCTTAGCTAGATATCATTAGTATTCAATTTAATTTCACAACAATAGCATATGTAGGATCACTGAAAAAAACACAATCACAAGATGGACACAGATTTATCCTAGGAAACCCTAAAGGGGAAGAAAACCCAACAAAAATTCCTCTATATAGATGTATCAAAAATACAAAGATAAAACCCCAAACAAGTGCTCCTTCTCCTTGTTGATATGTCTCTCTCTATCTCTCCTATGCGCTATACACAAGTGCGTGTGTGTGTTCAAATGAGGAACACACCTCATTTATTTATACTCTTTCTTCCACTTAACTTTTTCTCTAGCAGGTTCGCCCCAACAAACTTACTGGGTTGACTTCACCTAGGAAGACACAAAACAATATAATATTATATTCTAGAGGGTTCTATTGACTCGACATACAACAAAGGTTTTACCTGATGACTCTATGATGACCAAATACAATAGTAACATCCCAGCAGAGGAATAAAACATCTCTGATAGGTTACAACAATAGAATACATTTAGAATATTCTTCGAAGTTACAATATTTCAACACCCCCCCTAACAATAAGGGTATTCTATTGAAAACAACATCAACTGTAGGAGAAAGGAGAGAGATCATCTTCAACAACATAAAGGTGATACATCTATACGTCATTGGAATTTTTCAACAATCATCAGCAATTGGAACAGTTACTGGAGAATATTCAACATCTTCAGTACTAGAACATCATCTTCTACAACACTGAGTCTTTGTTGGGCCTAGGGAAAGGAAAGCATAATTCACTTAGAATTCTACCTAAGTATGGAGAAGAGCTGAGGAAGAAGAAGGGAAAGGAGCTGTGACAGAGGCAATGACAGGAAGAAAGAAGAAGGAAAATGAGCTGCGATAAAGGCAATGATAGGAAGAAAGAAGAAGGAATATGTGCGACAGAAGGAAGATGTGCAATAGAAGGAAGATGTGTGATAGAAGGAAAGAACATAACATATAAAGAATGCGGCATAGTGGAGCCATGTCAGAAGACATGCAACAGTTATAAAGCGAAAGGTCAAAAGGATCGTGGGTATGAGGTCGGCTAGAGACGGAGGAAGTCATACGTACGAAGTTATATTTGTAAGTTAGGACGTTAGTTCCTATAATCATGTGTCACTAGAATAGGAAAGACATCCTGTTAGGCTAACTGTATGAAGTCGGCTGAGATAGAGACATGTAAAGAGACTATAAAAGGAGGAACCCAAGATGTATGCAGGTTATATCCTCCATTATTAGAGTGTTAACCTCTGAGAGTTGTTAGCTCTTTAGTGTTTGTTAGCTCTGGGTATGATCATAAGTGTGTCTGTTGCTTTGCTAAGTGCACTGAGTTGAAGAACCTGCAGCTGAGTGTGCATGGGTGTAGAGGAGATTGAGTCGATACAAGTTGTGTGCAAATCAATAGTAGAGTATAGTAGAGAAAGACCAGAGATTGAATATACAAGAGCATGAGAGGAGAGGGAGAGTCTGTGTAGATAAAGAAGAAGATCTAGAATAGAGTCTGCAACTTAGTTCACAGACAGAAGGTGCATATATTTGTCATGCCATATGAAGAGCAACTTTGTGGTTTTTCTTGGATGGGTTTCGATGTTAGATTACGCGTATATGCATGAATGTTGAATGTGTTTGAGTACGTGTATAGATGTTGCGTTGAATGTATGCTTATATATTTTCTTATGAATGAATAGATGCATATCAGTCTCATTGTTATAAGTTGAATACATTTATGCTACACTGGGGTTGGTGTTATATTAGTTGCAAAGGAAGAGTTGTGTTGCGGTCTAACTGTTCATAGTAAGCATAAGTAATCAACACATCATGCTTGGTCGATTTCCTTGGTAAATGACCAAGGGACCAGAAATCCCACCCAACTGCAGAAACCTGGTTCTGGTAGTTACCCATAGAAAGATATCTTGTGTGAGACTGCATCTGCACCACAGGTGTTGTTGATTGGGCTTTGCTCGGCCGAGTTGATATCTTTGGCTTTTTTGAACTAATCAGAAGGGACTGAACTTGGTTCTGGGTCCAAAGACGAGGAGTAAGACAACAAATGGTTTTGTTGTAGGGTCGACCGAATCATTTTTGTGAGGGATATGTTGTGGGAACCAACGAATCCTGAAATCCAAGTTTGGACGAATTCCAAAGCATTATAATTCACACGAGAAGAAAGAAAAGGATATCGGTGGAACCCAACAGAGTGGTTGGGGTGATACCTCTATACAGACATCCACTATATTTTATTTTTTGAGTTTCTAGTGTGTTGCATGAGTGGTTGTCTAAGCAGGAAACCCAACAAAGAAATTTCCAAGGAGGTGAACCGACGGAGTGGAATCCTTAGTTGATTGAGCGACTAAAAAGGGTGAGAAACCCTATGTCGAGGTATGTATATTTTTGGGTAGAAATTTTGGAGGGATAAATTACTAAGTTTGTTGTCGACACAATAACCTCATATAGTGAGGCAGAGCGATTTTTTTTTCAAGGATCCCATGGTAGTATTTGTCATCTTTAACTTAGGCAAGAAAAAGTGTTTCTTTACTGCCAATATCATTTTTGATATCCTGGGTTCCCTAAGTAGGGATTTTGATGGAACTCTATTAGAATGTTGGAACACATGTCTCCTCCCTCCGGGACATACAGTCTCTCTTTGGACCACAATAGTTCTGTCTCGTCTACCTTATGTTCCTTTTGCTATTGGAATAATCTATCTTCCTGAATATTTTTAAAGACCTCAACATAGAAACGATCAACTCTGATTTTCGTTCTAATCCTATCGTGCAAGTCCGAGTCGAGTTGGCTGAAAGTTACATCATACAATGTATGAGATCATCGAATTAAAGCATTGGCAATTTTTTTTCCTTTCCCAGCCATCTATCCTTCTTGGCATTTAAATCTGGCTGGTCAAACAAATACTTCAGACTCATGTTGTCTATGTTTAGGAGAAAATTCTTCCCCATGAGGTAGTGCCTCCACATTTTCAAGGTGTGGATAATGGCCTCTAGATCAACATCATGTGTGGGATAGTTTTGTTTGTGTTCTTTTAATTTTCATGATTTGTAACATATTGCGTAGTCATTTTGCATGAGGACTCCACCAAGTCCTTCCTTGCTCGCCTATGTGCAAACAACAAAATCCCCATCGGGATCCATAATTGATAGTATAGGTGCAGTAGTCAAGATTTGTTTAAGCTTCTGGAGGATTTCCTTGCACTTGGTCGTCCATAGGAATTTGTTTTCCTTATTTTGTAAGGCGGTCATGGGACATGCAATCCTTGAAAAGTTCTCAATGAACTTTTGATAGTAACCCTCTAGTCCCAAATATGACCTAATGTCTGCGACACAAGTAGGGGTAGGCCATTCTTCAAGGGATTTAATCTTTTCTGGGTCAACTACTATCCCTTTCTCGGAAATGATGTGACCTAGGTATTGTATCTGTGGTTTGTAAAAATCACATTTGATAAACTTAATGTAAAGCTGGTGTTCTCGTAACAATCGTAGTACTATTTGGATATGTTCCTCATGTTCTTATTTACTCTTGGAGTAAACTAGTATACAATATATAAAGAATAATACAAAATTATCCATGTATTTACTAAAAATATTTTTCATCATGCACATAAAATTGGTCGGTGCATTGGTTAGCTTGAAAGGCATTACCACAAAATCATACTGGTTGTATCAAGTACGAAAGGAGGTTTTGGGTATATCATCATCACAGATCCTTACCAGGTGGTATCTGGATCACAAGTTGATCTTCAAAAAGATATTTTCTCCTTCGACTTGATCGAACAAGTCATCGATCCTAGGGAGTGGGTAACGGTTCTTGATGGCCATCTTGTTGAGTTGTCAGTAATCGATGCACATTCAGATTGTACCATCCTTTTTCTTTACGAATAGTATAGGTTCTCCCCAAGGAGACACACTAGGTTGGATATAACCCTTCTCTATCATTTCATGTAACTGTAACTTGAGCTCCACCAACTCTGGTGCGCTTATGCGGTATGGGGATTTTGAAGCCAATAGTGACGCTGGTGTCAATTCTATGGAAAAATCTAAGTCCCACTTTGGTGGTAGTCCTAGTATTTCCTCAGGAAATACATCGTTGAAGTCTATGAGAACAATAAATTCCTCAATTTGTTGTTCTCTCTCATATTCTACATCTTGGATGTTCACTGCAAAAAGTTTGTATCCCTTCCTTATACATTTCTTCACTTGTAGGGAAGATATCTATCTAACAGAAACCTTCTTGGGTTTGTCTTGAATCTTTGTTTGATTCCCTTGGCTGTATGTGCATAAGATTGAATTCTTTAAACAATCAAGCATGACATGGTTATGGTCCAACCAGTCCATGCCTATAAGTACGTTGTACGATCCTAAGGGTAATATATTTAGGTCTACCTTAATTGGAAAACCTTTCATGTCTATATCATTGTCTTTTACTAGTTCTAAAACCTTTCTTTATGTACCGATGGCTAGTTGTACCAGGCATGGTTTCTCATGTTTCTCTTTGTTTAGTTTACACGTGTCAACAATATTGGGGGAAACATAGATTCAACAAGAACTGAGATCAATTAAAGTTGAAATAGAAGTGTTTGAAACCTTGCCTTCTATTTTGACCATTGTGGCCTGATGGTATGCTTGTCGGCCTTCGAGTGATGCATATATCCTAGGTGTACTAGTCATGTATTCTATTGTTGGGTCTTCTTGTAGGTTGTGTAGGAATCCATTAGTCTTGCTTGGTAAATCTATAGAAAAATGGGGCACTTGACATTTCCAACAGCTAACTTGCAGCAGAGCAGCCTTGGCTCCTCTGTTTGCTACTGTTCTGTTGGCATTTGGTGTGGACACATTTGGCTGTGCACCATTTTTATTAAAATTTCTGTTAGAAGGAAAACTATTGTTCTATTTTTTGTATGGTTGTGGCTTAAAACTAAGTTTTGGATTGTTCGAGAAGGTCCTAAAACTGTCTTGATTTCTATTTCTATTTTCCTATCTCAGTTGTCCATGTTCATAACAAAGTCTATCCTTGTAGAAGGTGGTGTCTAGAGTTTTGGGCATGTCAAACTCAATTATCGCTTGAAAATTTGGAGGAAGACATACCAAAAATTGTTGTATATTAACCTTTTCGTCTTTTATGTAAGGTACATAATGCAACAGATCCAAAAATTTGTTGATAAAGGCATCCATAGTTAGGGATCCCATCTTTAACTCATGGAATTCTTTTACTTTTCTGTCAAAGAATCTTTCTGACATGTACTTTTCCTGGAAGATTATGCAGAAAGTACTCCATCTAATCTCTTTTACATCATCTCTCTTAGTATGTTTCAGGTCTCTCTAGCATCTAGCTTCCTTTTCATTTAAGTTGTAAGTGGCCAGTCGGGCTTTCATCTCGCTGGAGTAATTATGTACTCGAAAGTATTTATTCAAACCCAAGAGCCATTCTTCAGCCTTCTCCATGGTACTCTTTTCTCCTTCATAAGTTGGGGTTTTGATCTTTAGAAATTCTCCTTGAAGGATGCCATCATTTTTATTCCTTTTCTTGCAAGGAGAGGGTGAGCCATCACTCGAAGAACTGTGATATTCCTTTTCTATGAAATTAGGGGTGTGTTTTTCTCATCCCTCCTCCTTTGGAATACTAGTCTTTCTTTTATGATGATAATTTTCCTTGGATTTTTTTGTTGAGTGGGTAGGTTATCCATGAGGGCTTACTCCTGTCAAGTTCCAAAATAAAGCATCATTTATTGCTTTCTGTTCTCTTATTTCATTCATGTTATCATCTTTAAAACTTTGTATATCTGCTTGTAGACTTTTTATAGTCTGCATTAGGTCAGAATTCAGTTCCACCATGAGTTCTTCTTCTTGGGTCGAGGAATTTAGATTCCCTTGTTGACTTTTGTTCTCTTTTGTGTCCATGATTTGGACTGTTCTTTAAATATGCAATTCAAACAGTCAGTAACAAATAATATTCTATTAGTTTACAAAATCACAAATAAAGTTTTCAAATATTTATTTCTCAAACGAATGTTTGGTAGTGCCCATAAGGTCTCCAAGTGTTAGAAACTGGGCTCTGATACCACTTGTAATGTCCCTAAAATCTGTAAAAAAAAGATGCAGGGTAAATAACACTACTAAGATATAAGGGACATTTATTCTTAACTTTAGAATTGTAAAAACTTAATAGGAAACAATAGCTACATTCATGTTCTATTTTTCTTCTCGTATGTTATTACCTGGTTTTCTAATTGCGATGAGGTTTATTGTCATTCATTTATATATTGATGTTCTTGTATCTTATGTCATTTATTTAAATTAAATGATGCTTCTAATACTGCTTATTTATGTTGGATGCTTATTACGATACTTAATATTATTTACTAAATTTACAAGGCTAACTTACCTCTGCTTCTAAAGGGGAGGAGTGGCTAGATTTACATAACGAATCAAATAGGAAGGTAAAGAAACTACTACGGCTTGGGCTTACTTAGTTCCTATGAACTAATGCATGACGCACCCATGATTTTGCAGGTGTTAAGTTGCTGATCCTATCTTTCATGTGCGTACTAAAGGGGGAACAAGACCTATCACCTAGAAGGTTTCTAAACCCTAAACACTAAGGGTTTAAGTTGCTTGGTATAAAAGTTAACAAAAATAAACAAGGGAATAATAATATAAGGAAGGGTGAAAATATAATATATAGTGGATGCTAACTTTCATATTAAATGGGATCCATGTGAGGGCTGTGTGGATCCCTCCATGCTGGCGCATACTTAAAACCCATGATAGGGTTTCAAATCCTCTCTTTTTCATGGTGAAGTCGTTGGAAGTGGAGAGAGCTCCCTGGTTGGAATTTTGCTGGCAGAAGCGGAGCGTGGAAGAAAAAATTACAGGGTTATCAAAACTATTTCCAAGGTATGCGCTTATCCTCTATGGTTAAAGTCTTAAGCTTATTCATTAGTAATTGTTTGTAGCATGCTTCTGATGCATAACTGGTTTTTGTGGCAAGTTCAACTTGGAGAAACTTGCGAGTATGGGAAGGAGTAGAACGTCAATCCACCTTCTGGTAAGCCCATGCATATGAGCCCTTAGCCATATGTTTGGTCGTTATATGGTTGGAAGGGTTATGGGGATTCTTTGTCTGTAAATTGTAATTTAACGACTTCCAATTTGGAAATGCCAGGGTTTGGGAAATGCAGTGAAGCTTAGAATATTTGTGGGGTTTGGTATTTTATGAGACGGTTCATGCAATTGTTTTGAATGTAAACTTAATCGTTAATGTGGTAAAATTTCCTGTTTAAATAAGAAGCTATAGTTGGATTTTCATGGTTGAATGTTGTTCTATGCTCCTGTCCTCTTCGTTGAATAAATCTAAAGAAAACGTGGCCTGGTGAAAGCTTGGCCAATATTTTAATGGTGAGAAATATATCTCGTTATGTAGGCCATGTATTTTATTTTGAATGTTTTTAGCTGGTAGAGGAGTTTGAAATTCGTTACTCTGTGTTTGATTTAAGGATGAAATCGTGGTCTCTATAATTGGTTTTAAACTCTGTATTTAATATATGTGTTTTAAATTTGGAGCTCTATTTGTTCAAGAGCGTTTCTGGCATAATATAGTTTTATTACTTAATTTTAGTTTGCACAAATCGTTGTTGAAAGCAATATATTTATATTAAAGGAGGGTTTCTGGGCTAGCCGTGCCATTTCCAATAATGGCACTATGGTAATGTTGTTGATAATTATTACTGGGTGTGGATAATTTTTGGGTCTATGCCCACACTGTATATTTTATGAAATGTTAATGTGATTTGGTAGACTCCTGACTATTGAATTATATTTGTTGTTTTGAAATGTTTATTTCGCTTCTGTATCATAGAAGTGGCAAAGCCCTAGCTATGTTCTTTATTTAAATTTTTTATGTGGTTTAAAAATAGTTATAATGCCATTGTTGGCAGTACGACCCTATGGTTTCAACGATAGTTTTATTATCATGGTAACCTAGCTTGGTTAACTTGGAATGGTTGATATAATTTATTTATCTCCTTTAGAAACATAGACAGGCTTCCAACCAACGGTTATGGGATTTGATGTTGGATTATCATTATTTTAATTATTTCATGTAAATGGGTTATATGATCCTAGTCAATGTTTATGGGACTCGATGGTGGGTTGGTTATCTTTAATTTAGGTATGGCTTGATCGTATTCCAGCCAATGCTTAAAATGTTTTCATAGTGGGTGGAAGGGTGTCACTATAACCTAGATGCGTTTAATTAATGTTGGTGAAAAACCACCAACAAAGCCTCGTCGATAGGGGTTCTCACTCTGTTGACGCCCAACCAGCATGATCTCCCTGAGAACTAGCCTAGACAGGTTTTACCTTGCTTAGCAACATCCGTATAGGGGACTAAGTCTCACCCGAGATGTTCAAGGAAGAGCTGTCAGAACCGAGTTTCCGACAGTGAGGAAGGAGGATATGGGATCCGATGGGGAGACAACATAACTAATGGATACAGAACTATGCAAGTCATTATTGATTCATTTCCACAACTACAGATTGCATCATACATTTGTCACAGGATCTCTAGTACAATAACATCATCTATAAAACATCTCAACTCGTAATGCAACAGAAATGTAACATACTTAAAACAGATCACCTTGACATCGATATAGCGGAAATGGAATAGACCATAACGACATCATAACAAATCACAGCATCATAACAGATCTAAATCATAGTAGCATCATAACAAGATAGATCGTAGTAGAATAAAAGACAAGATTTATGCATCAACTGTCATATTATATTAAATCTGTGTGAAGGATCCAAAAAGGACAATTCTTCTCCACAACTGGAGGTTGAATACATTAGAAAACAACCCAGATAGATCATAGATACAACAAAAAATTCTCCAAAACCAGATCGCACTAGACCTCATGCGATAATCATGCTCAAGACATTGTTGATCATCTGATATCTATTCAATTGCAAAACTAGTTCTATATATAGGCTTACGCCTTTACATTGAGGGTCCATTTCTAACTAACTTATAACCGCTAATGACCTAAGGTGACAAAACTTGGTCAAAATAGTCTATTAAATATTCAAAATAGTTATTTTTCCACCCATCGCGCTGATCTATCCTTACGCGATACCACGTGAGCTTTCCCAGCTACCGCGACGCTGCGCAACTCACTTACCAAAACCCCTGCCAACAGGCCCCCAACACAGTCTTGTGGCTCATTCCCGCGCCATGTCAGGTTGACAGGGTATATGTCGACGTCCGTACCTTGAAATATTCGAACTGCTGTGCGATCTCATGAACCTAAAGTTGGATTTTGGTGGCAACACTCTGACAATTATCCGAATCCTGTTGCATCGGGTGCT
The DNA here is from genome assembly GCA_001517045.1 of Pseudotsuga menziesii. Classification (NCBI taxonomy): domain Eukaryota; kingdom Viridiplantae; phylum Streptophyta; class Pinopsida; order Pinales; family Pinaceae; genus Pseudotsuga; species Pseudotsuga menziesii. The sequence goes on from LPNX010196373.1 coordinate 592,896, forward strand.
CTTCTCTGGCCTTGTCGTTGACCATCTGTCGATTCTCCTGCACTGCCTGCAGCGTGGCGACTGATTTAACCATCGACTGTCTACCAATTTCTTGAAATTCATCTAGTTGAGTGCGGCACTTTTGTTGGCGTTCCTGGGCACGGGCGTCTCGCTGCTGAAGATCCTTCAATTCCTTGGCCCTGGTGATCTGCACCATCAGTGGCATCGCTTGTAGCGATGTCTTTAGCGTTGTCAGCTAGCCTTCATATTCTTTCACCTGCACTGTCAATTGATCATGCTGCTCATCCTAGACAACGTTCTGCCAAAACTTTGTTGTCTCCTCCATAATTGGCTTAGCCTCTTGCTCCATGGTTTCAAATTGAGTCGCGATTTATTCAATGGAAGCCTTTCATTCAGAAACCTGCTCCAACGACGTCGTAGGTTGGAATAGAGAATTGAGCAATAGGTTGGTATCTTGGAACTGGACAATGGTTTTCCCTAATCGCTTGGCCTTATCGACTGGGGTGAGCTCGGGTGTGCTCTCAAAGATATGCCGACAAGCCTCAGTGATAGCTTGCTCAACCTCATCGCATCTGGCACACAGCTATGCTTGTTCAATAATAAGGTGGTCTTGCACCTTCTTGAGCTTCGTAATTTCCTTGGTAGCCTTATGCTGCAGCTCAGCTTGTGCTGCCTTCAATGCGTCTATTTCTCGTACTTTTTCTTCTGCTAGTTGTACCCGGACCTGATGCAGCTCCTCTACCTCTTTCTGCAGCTTGTCAGCTATGCTCTGTGAATGGAAATATCCCTCAGTTAGCTCTTTTTGTCGATCCTCCAGTTCCAGGGTGGCAACGTGCTGCAGTTCCACTGATACCAGAGAAGATAACTTGTTCAGATCCAAAGTCACACTCTGGATTGGTCGCACCAACTGGTGTACTTCCTCATTTCCCATGTCGATCGCAGTTGGGGGAACTTGCACATTCCTAGCCTGAGGCTCAGTGCTGATCGACGAGATGTCCTGCATCATAGGTCTCATAGATGGCTGCCTAGAAATAATATAAAAAATGGAATTTAATCTATCTCTTACCATGCCAAATTCTTCATGGTTCGTCTCTTGGATCGCCTATGTCGCAGCATCAAAGGAGTCAATGACTGCTTTGATGAGCCACTGCAGTTGGTCCTCCATCCTTGATCGAATACCACTGCCTACATCATATTCTTGGCACCATTTGGTGTGAGTCTCCTCTTTCATGTGCTGTGCTTCAGCCTCAGGGTCCATTGATGAATCGTTGTCAGAGTCGTGAATACTCAGCTCCTTCTGGACAGGATCTTCTGGGGCATCAGGTGGTGACTCTTTAGACAGTTCCTCCTGACTCACTAGGTTGTGCCATTCCGCTGGCCAATCTTGAACAATAGCATCCAATTCTTCCTTCATGAATTTTTAAGCCAAAGGTAGCCACTGCCGATCGAGGTCCTGCCTTGCTTGAACGTAAATAGAGTGAGGCCCAATGGAAAATCAAATTAGCCGCTGATACTTGGCTGCTGCATAAGGAGATACTCAGGGAATGACGATGGTAGTGGCCTATAGCGCTTCCCAATAGACCCAAAAATGAATGGCACAATCCGTTTGTCGACTGGGCTCTTCAACCCACCATAAGTTCTGATATCGTGCACTTTGGCACACCTTTGTCGCATCATCTGTCATTAGTTGATAGTCTTTAGGTTTCATCCAGGCGATGAGGGCAATAAGGATCAACAACCAACTCTATGAAAATGGCTGCCTAGTTTGAGAAGCAAGAGCATCTTTTAGCAACTGGATCAGCAAAAACAAATACCAATTCATTTGCACTCCCTCAACACACTTCTGGGCACATGCGACAACGCCAAAAATTGCATTGGACCGGTCAATTTCCCCGAACAACCTTACTCACCAAAATCTATGCACTGATATGGATCACTTGGGAGTTGATGCTATCAATACGGTAGGTACGGACATCCCACTGTATGCCAAAGCACTCCTTTAACTGCTTAGCAAGTTTCTTATCGGTATCTCTCCCCGGATATACGGCGTTGGATCTTCCCTGGCCTTTGGAAAGCCTGTGATGATCGTGATTAAGTATATTATAATAAGGATGGGCATATTCAACCAAAGTGTTCCCCCATGAAAAAAATCCAAAAGTTGTTTAACACACACATGGGATTCATTCAGGTGCAAAAGTGAGGCATATTGATGAGCCCCAACAAACCAGATTTGTCTAACCCACTTGCTCACAGTTGAGGAATCTGCTGAATTGGGGCACCAGGCACCATCAGGACTGACTCGTTGGGCTCATCCCAGACATATTTGAGTAACAACAAGTCATGGTATTCGAATTTCAACTTGACCAAGGCAGGGATGATGTCAACCGAACACATCATCCCTTTCGGCAGCGGTGACAATTTTGGTGGATACTTCTGAATTTTTTGTCAACTACCTCAGCTTTGCTCTCGAACATGTAGGAGTGACATACCCCAAAATATCATGAACAAAGACACCCCTAGGTGCTGTAGAATCTATAGCTCCCAAGATCGACGGCTTGGTCTGTGCGGTTCCTTCTCCTTGCACTCTTGTTGACGTGCGGGTGTGCGTCTTCTGCGGCAACGTGGAACTGGGATTCTGAGGTTGTTGCTTCCTCTTGGGGATAAATGATGATCCTACAGGCATGCTCATAATTTCTTCTTCAATGGTCGTGGGATGAATTGGGGACTCTAACTCACTGGAAATATCAATTGCACCAGGGTCGCTCAGCATGCCTCACTACCTAAACCTCACAATGCACCCAACAACTCTAACCTTCTACTCATCAACTCACTAAAAGCTCACAACACAACTGCACAATTCGCAATCTGCTCAACACTCAGCTCACTCAACTGAACGATGTCGTCCTCCCGCGTCCTGTGCACTTTTTATAACCATCTCCAAATTAAACTCATCATTTCCAAATCTTCGATCACCATTATGACTAAATCCGACAATAATGACACCAAATCCATCGGCACTATTACTCTTCTAACGGTCGGATCAGCCATTAATGCGCGTCGCTTCAACAAGCGCCGCCAGCTAACTGTTTTAACTACCTTCATTTATCAACCCACATCCCTGCAGCTGTCGCAAGTGGTCGATCATCCATCTCTACAAACTCTAACCTTGCGAAGCATCTTCCCCTGGGCTCGCCTTGATGCTCTGAAACAATTTTTTTTTTTTTTTTCAGTGCTTCAAGCAGCGCGCGGCTCTGACCCCGTCCTATAGGGCTTCAAGCGACTCCCATTGAAAAGCTTCAGTAATACCGTACCATCTAATTGCTGTAACTGAACTGCACCTCCAGATGTAATGGAATGAACAAGATATAGACCTAACCAGTGCATTTGTAACTTACCTGTATGCTTTAGGAACTTACTGTCGTATAATAGCACCAAATCTCCTTCTGCAAACTGTTTGTTGTTAATGTGGCGATCATGCTACGCCTTCTGTCGATCCTTTGCAACCTGCTGGTAGAAGCCAACAATAAAGCGATCTTCTTCAATTGGGATCAACTATGTAATGCACTCTTCTAACGCTTCTGCATCATCCATGCTTATTGTTGTGGCAATGCGCAAACTAGGAACAATGTATTCCATGGGCATGATCACGTATTTCCCATAGACCAACTTGAATGGTGTCTAGCCTGTTAGTAATTTGTAAGTAGTGTGATAGGCCCATAGCACTATGGGAATTTTCAGGTCCCAGTCATCACGGTTAGCATTACATAGCTTAGTCAGCGCTGTTTCCAAGATTTTATTGAATGCTTCGACAGTCCCATTCGCCTATGGATAGTATGGTGTACTCCTCTTATGTTTCACTTGAAACTTCTTAGTTATCACTTTCACAGTACGATTGACGAAGTGACTGCCCTGGTCACTCATCAAAATCCGGGGACACCCAAATCGTGTCACAATGTTTTCAAAGATGAACCTCGCTGATATCGCAGCGGTACAATATACAACTGGTGCATCTTCCGCCCACCTAGTCATATAGTCGGTTGCAGTAATGATGTATCGTGCACCAGTCCTCTTCCCTGGTGGATTAATAGGACCCACAAAATCCACGGCCCACTTATCAAAAGGTTGGAGAGTTACCTGTGGTAGCAGCAGCATCTCATCCCGCAGCAATGGTTTACCGACACGCTGGAAGACATCACAACTCCTCGCATATTCTACGACATCATTATGCAACATAGGATGCCATAGTATGACGCATAACGCCTTCTACGCAGTAGCCTAGCCTCCATAGTGGCCTCCCACAATTCCTGCATGTGCTTCTTCAAGAATGGGACCCTGCTCATGCGGTAAAATACACCATCGCAAGATTTCATTCGGTACAAGCTTATATAACTGCCCAACAATTAGTTGAAAATCAGAAGCCTTTATTACCAGCTACTTCTTTTGGCTGGTTGACATGTCCTCTGGGGCGACACTAGTGGCAAAAAACTGAATAATTTGGGCATAGTGATCATCTGCGATGTCCACATGAAATGATTATGCATCAGGAAATCCATCATCGATGTTGGTCAGTTATTCTTTGGTATTAATACGAGACAGGTGATCAGGGCCAGCATTCAACCATCCTAGCTTCACAATTATTTCAAAATAAAATTCTTGGAACATAAGCAACCACCGATAGATCCCCCCCCCCCCAACANGCATAAACCATCGCCAAGCCTTCTCTTTCAGTGGTTGTGTAATTTCACTCAGCAAAGGACAACTTTCTACTGGCATATGCGATTGGGTGGTCTAGGTCTCCCTCACCTGGTTGTGTAAGAACAAACCCTAGTGCAATAGAAGAAGCATTGACATGCACATGGAACTTCTTATTCCAATCAAGAAAAACCAGTGTGGGCACAAAGGCCATCTTGGCCTTCAAGGTGTCAAAAATTCCTTAACATTTCTGAGTCCATTCATAAGCTGCATCCTTTTTCAGTAGTTTCTCCATAGGGGTAGTAATCATAGTGTATCCTTTGATAAACTTGTGATAGTATCCTGTATGCCCCAGCGTTGCCCGAAGCATATTCACATTTGTCAATGGTGATAAACTGAAGATTAGCGCGATCTTCGCCGAATCAACCAACAAAATTTCCTTGCATACTATGTGCCCAAGTAGCATGCCAAACGACACACAAAAAATGCAATTTTTAGAGTTTAGTGCAATTTGATGTTGTCGACACCTTTCTAGCATTAGTTGCAAGTTGTCGATATGGTCCCTAATTAACCCATAGATAGTCTAATCATCGATATACACCTGCAGGAACTTTTGATTAAAGACTTTAAACACAGCGACAACTACCCGGGAAAATACTGCTGGTGCATTCTTCAGCCCAAAAGGCATGTTTGTATATTGAAAATAGCCCCATTCCATGACAAACAAGGTCTTATGGCAATCCTCCTTTGCAATCTGGATCTGGTGGTATCTCGAAAACCCATCCGTGAAAGAATACATCTCCTGGCCACCTACTCCTTCAAGAACTTCATCTGAAAAAGGGGTTGGAATGAGTCATGGACGCATGCATCATTCAACTTCCTTAGGTCAAAGCAAATGTGGATTTAATCGGTCTTCTTATCCTATACCACCATAGGGATTATCCATTCTAATTCTTCTACAGGCTCGATGATCCCAGCATCGAGCATCAAATCTATCTCGACCTTCACACGGTCCTTGTTTAATGGGTTCAGTCGATACGGCCTTTGTCGGACTGGTTTTGCATCAGGTTTCAACAGGATTTTCATTTCCCCCAGGTCTCCTAAAATCCCCTTCATCTCTTAAAACTGTATCGGAAAAAGGTCATGGAATTCATGTAGTAGGTCCGTGATTTTGGCCATGGTCTCCTCGTCCCAGTAGTCCCAAACATTGGTGAATTTTGGGTTCTTTTCTGACCCAATATTCAATTTCTGGATCTTCAAAGGCTCAATCATTGAATCTGTTGAGATGTCTGGGGATGCGACATTGCAGCTTCCTTCTGACTCTAGAATATTAACATTCTGCAACTCATCGTCATATTCAGGTTCCCCCAATAAGTTGTAGCATGTCATCATGGATTGGATGGAGCAGTGCACATGTGGATCAACCGAATATGCGACAAGGATGAAATTTAGTTCTATGTTGTGGATGATTTGTAAAGCATTACATAACTCTGGGTTGAAATCCTAGAAATTAAACATCTGTGCAAAGCAAATGGACAAGTCCTCCCAAGCAGTGATAGTTCTGCGTAATTCTGCTGCTATGTACCAGGATCTCGGCATCTCATCCAGAGTGTGAACAAAAGCATGCACCAACTCATCTTTGGGTCACGATGCCCACAAGGCCTGACATTTGATCAAATGATTGGTGGGTTCATTTTTCCCATCGTATCTCTCCACATGATAGACCTCCTAATCACCGAAGTGCACCATCATTTATCTCCGACATTGGCCCCAATCATGGATTGTCTGCTTGTGTGTCGCCCATCATTGGGCTGGGGTAGCCTTCAGTGCTACATCGAGGGCCAATATCCTTTGTGGTTCAAAAAATTTCTCTTTGAATTCTTAAAATAACTCTGATATTCCCAACAGTCCTTCATAAATGGGTAACTCAACAGTATCAGTGGCTACACAGTGGAGAGATTGTGTGATCAACCTACATTTCCTGAATGATACTTCATGCAACCTATTCTGCCAATTCTCTAGAGCATCGTCAGAGTTAGAGGACGCAGAACTAGCACTGTTCCATCCAAGTTCACCATCAACAGTTGGGTGAATATAATCCTCCAAGATATTATAGGCGTGGTCCCAAGTCCTAATGGATTCATCCCTTATTGGTTCAATATACCGACGTCCTTCCTGAGGGTCCATAGGAGCAATGACCCTAACATCATGGTTTTCAAATGTCATAACTCCTTTCTTGAAGTTGATAACCGCAATGCTATCATTAGCGAACCCAATCCCTAGCAGAGTTGGATAGGAGCCTCCATCTTCAACTACTTCGATCACATCAAAGTCAACATGAATTTTCATACATTCAATGTCGACAACTAGGTTAGAGACATGTCCAATGGGCTGAACCTTAGCTTGATTTGCTAGTCGTAGCTGTACGGATGACCATCCCAGTGTCGGCTTCCCCATCAGCTTTTAAGTTTGCTTGGTCAGGATGTTTACATATGATTCGAGATCCAAAATAACAGAGTCAACCTTGTAATCTCCAACATGGATATTCATCCTCATTTCCTTACCCATCTTCCTCTTTTGCAGTGAGTTCACCGCGGAATCCTTCAATGTCTTATCCTGGTGGTACAATAACTTCTCAATCTCGATAAGGGCACCAAGGTCCCTTGCCAATGATAGATAAATCTCAAGAAACTACTGCAAGGTACCATGGTGCTGTGATGGTCCTACCTCTACAGATGGATCAAAAGCAGATGTCATGTCAACAATTGCTAACTTACCTGAATTTCTCTCGATTGCATGCTTCACTTCAAATAAAGTGTCTTTCTCCATTGCAATATCAAATTCTACTTTTTCCTTACCGGTGAGTCGAACTTGTCGACGCGGTCCATCGTCTCCAGTTGTCGTACCAACGTGAGTGACAATCCCAATGCCGACATCCTTCATTCGCGGTTCGGCCTGAATTGTTGCAATCGTCGGTCCTTAATTCAGGTTTTGGGCTTGATTCAATGGTGGGTTTTGGTTTAGTGGTTGATTCATTGACGAATTTTGAGTCAGGGGTGGGTTCTGAGTCTGAGTCTGTGGTGGGATCTGACCCTGCATCATCGGCTGGTTCTATACTTGGAACGTAGGATGATTTTGAACTGGCTGCGCTGTAAACTGTTGCTGCAGTTGCATGGGGATAAACTATATCGCGGGTGGTGGTGTATATTGCACCTGTGTTGCTGGTTGTACCACTTATGGGTGTGCTTGCACTGCCCGGAGGTTTTCACCTTTCACAAAGTATGAATCATATGTCCTTTCCTGGAGCAAATCATAAGATAGACAATTTTTATCATCATGTCCTACTAACCGACAAAATGTACAGTACAGTTTTTCTGCCTTGGTAACCAGCTTTTGCATGTATTCACTATTCTCATGTCGATGCCCATAGACCTAACATATGTGACACCATGGTATACTAGCACAACTCAATGGGTTCGGGGCTCTTGACATCAAATAATTCCAGAATGTCGGACATGTGTCCTTGGTATGTCCGTTTGCATGGCAACGGGTGCACCAAAGATCATCATGATATTCCTTGTCCTTTTTGATATCTTGCAGTTGGAGCGTCATATTGGCCAACTGTACTTGAATCTGGTTCATTCTAACTGCGCTTTCTCTGACTGGTGATGCCTCCAATTTCATTACGGTCTCCAGAGCCTTGCTTTGTGTCACAATCTTTTGCTGCATTAGTGGTTGTCGGATATGTGGGACAAATGCGGCGATGAACCACTCCTTATGCTGAACATCGCTCATTTGAAACCTAACCCAAGACATCAATGTTTTAAACCACTGATCAAAGTCTGAAATCGTTTCATTGGGAAACTGCTTGATCTCTTTCAATTCAGTAATGTACTAAGCCTCAGACTTCAGCTTCTTGAATTCTTCAAATAGCCCCGATCGGATCTCATCCAATGTTTTCACGGTACTTCCTTGAGGAACCCGTGTGAATCTCATGAACCATTCCATCGCACGGACCTTAAGAGTAGTTGCCAACTGGCTTTTCTTGACATCATCATCTACAGTCTGTCAGGAGGTCCAGATCGCCTCGCACAAGAACTAGTATTGCTCTGGGTCGTAAGTGCCGTTTCCATCAAATATTGGTAGCTTCGTTTCATCACCCGCCATTCTGAGTCTTCTTCCCCCTGCCGGTGCTCTATTGCTAGACTATTGCTGACACGTTGGGCAAGTTGACGCAGAATGTGCATTTCTTCCTTGTGGTGGAGTAGTGTGCAGAGGTGTGGACACGTTACGGCTGGGTTTTGATCATGTTGTCCTTCTGAGCATATCTTGGGCCTGGTTGTCCTTGTCATCACAAAAAGGTCACTTCATCCCATGTGGTTTTTCCTCGTGGCATCGCACTTCGATTGCAACAGTACCTTCTCCCATCCTCTGCCTCTTCTCTTGAAACCTTGCTCCTCCCCTTGTACAACCACTTGTTTCCTCGAAGACCTTCACATTCTCACCAGAACTCATGCCCATCTACCCCTTAACTTTCCATGTGTCTCCCCCCTTCTGTTGCGGTGCCTACATCCTCTGCACACCAGAGTTCCACTACTCTTGGTCCATCTTTAGAATACCATTTTTGCAGACCAGCTGCTTAATTGACAGCTGCAGCGACAACAAGAATCTTCCTCGTGGTCCGCTGAATAACTCCCTTTCTGCTTCGATAAATGACTTATTGGTGTCGACAACAAACTCAGTAATGTAGCCTTCCAGGATACTGTCCAACCACACTTCAATAGCCCACGATGCCTTATTATCTGTTTCTTGTAATTCCTGGATCAACTTCGGAATCCAGGATGTCGGCTCTCCTCCTTGGAAGTTCGTCTTCTTAGAAGTGAACTTCTGCAACCACTCATGTAAGAGGACATGAAACTCACAAAAGAACCATTTATGAGGACCATCGTGGATATATCTATCCAACCAGTGGCTCGTTGACATCTTCAGATTCTGATTTTTGGCTTCAGCAAATTCCCGCAACTTTAGATCAAACCATCCCTTGATCTCTGGTCGGGTCGGATGCCAAAACATATCCTCCTTTTAATCGCAACTTGGTCCTGGAAACAAAACCATTTGTTGTTGAAAACCCACCAACAAATCCTCGCCGACAGGAGTTCTCACTCTGTCGATGCCCAACCAGCGCGATCTCCATGAGCATTGGCCCAGACAGGTTTTACCCTGCCTAGCAGCATCCACAGAGTAGACAAAGTCTCACTCGAGATGTTCAAGGGAGAGCTGTCGGAACCGAGTTTTCGGTAGAGAGGACGAAGGATATGGGATCCAACGGGGAGACAACATAACCAGTGGATCCAAAACTATGCAGTCATTATTGATTCATTTCCACAACTACATATTGCATCATACATTTGTCACATGATCGCTAGTACAATAGCATCATCTATAAAACATCTCAACTCGTAATGCGACGGAAATGTAATAGACTTAAAACAGATCGCCTAGACATCGATATAGCAGAAATGGAATAGACCACAATGACATCATAACAAATCATAGCATCATAACAAATCTAGATCACAACAGCATCATAACAAGACAGATTGCAGCAGAGAGAACAGTAGAATAAAAGACAATATTTATGCATCAATTGTCATATTATATTAACTCTGCGCAAAGGATCCAAAACTGACAATTCTTCTCCACAATTGGAGGCTGAATACATCAGAAAACAACCCAGATAGATCGTAGATACAACAGACAATTCTCCAAAACTAGATCGCACTAGATCTCATGCGATAATCATGCTCAAGACAATGTTGATCATCTGATATCTATTCAATTGCAAAACTAGTTCTATATATAGGCTTGCGCCGTTACATTGAAGGTCCACTTCTAACTAACTTAAAACCGCTAATGACCTAAGGTGACAAAACTTGGTCAAAATAGTCTATTAAATATTCAAAACAATTATTTTTCTACCCATCGCGCTGATCTGGCCTTGCGTGGTACCGTGTGAGCTTGCACAGCTACCGCGATGTTGCGCAACTCACTTACCAAAACCCCTGCCAACAATTAATGGTTTTTGTTTAACAATCTAAAACTCTTTATAGTTTTACACAGGATTGCAATCCATGACTATGAGTTTTTGATGGTTTAGTGTTTTATGGTTATTTTAATTTATTTACTGTGGCTTGGTAATTATTATATCAATCCTGGGAAAATTCTAATATGCCAGTGTTAGAATATTGTCCTATCCTTTTTACAAGATGGCTGGCAATTTACTCTTTGTGGAAAATTGATAGTTGGTTGATATCATGATACCTTGTTTTACTTAACTAGATGACTGTATATTTTATTTAGTTATTTTTAGTACTTTAAGAAGTGGATGTTGCACATATTTTATGTGGTTTAAAATTTGCATTTTCTAGAAACGTTTGATATAGGTGGGATTGGAATCCAAGGGATTCGATCCCTGGTTCACAACTTGGTTTATCGTTAGCTTGTCAAATGTTTGTTTAATGGGTAGTCTATTTAAATGATAGGTATCATTTAGTTACGGTTGTAATCCCTTGCGAGTGTTCTGTAATGTTATACTAAGTGTTTCATTTTCAAATCTAAGTTTAAACCTTATGTGTTGATTTGTTTAATTACTGAGTTTAATAATCTAGTTTTAATAACTGAGCTCCAACACTAGCTTTGCTTCGCTGGAGAGTATGCTTGCTTTGAAAAATATCTCTATCCTATCTTGATAAAATGCTTTAGTAGATAATTTATATTGTTGGGATTTATGTTTTCTAGGTGTGGATTCAATACTATTTTCTATGCTTTGGGAGATGTTTACTCATTATCTTTATTGGGACTAAATGGTAAATATAGTCTAAAACCTAATACACTATAGAATCTTTAAAACTAATTTAACACAAACATGGTAAGAAATTCATTTTAGAATATTTATAAGAATTTAAACTGAGATTGTATTTTAACTAATAAAACATCCTAAAACAACTATTCACAATGATGATGGTTATTTATAGCTTCCCATACAAAATATAATGGTTGTAATCTCATCCTGTAAATATAATAAAAAACAGAGTTAAGAGATGAAATAGGAAATCTCTTACCTAAAATTTTGTAGCTTCAAATGGCTTAAAAACATTGCACACTTCAACACCCAAAATTAATAAAACACTCTCTATTTATGACCTTAGAAATGATAACTGGATGACCTTGGAACTACCACATTCCTCCTAACCATGACTTGAAACCGTTATTGGTTCTAAATCGAATCCCCTCAAGCTGGCTCCAACATGCAAGAGATCTATAACTCCTAAGGGTGAGGCTGCTGGTGTTTGGAAGTATGGCTCTATATTCTTTAAGTGTTGGTTTGGAAAATGCTCTCCAATCCCCTCCAGGAATAATAATCATATCCCCAATGTTAGGGTACACAGGGTACTCCCAAAGGACCGAACACCAAGAATAGCCGCTTCACACAAACAGATCACAGATCAATACACCAATGTTTGTCACGTGGTTAAAAGAGGGAAACAGTCCATGGCCCCAGCCAAATAGCTACTTGGATCAATTTATTATGCAAAAGAAGGAAAGTTACATGAGCTTCTCATAATCGATCAACTAGCCAAGGACCCTCTATTCTCTTTAATTAGAGATCATAGACCAATCGGGTGTTAAGCCACAGATCAATGGTATGTATGATCTAAGAGAAGTTGAACCATCAGATCATTCTATGTCTAGAACATATCGTGATCGTCGGATTAGAATATTTACAAATGCATACTAATGCATACTAAAGAAACACACTTTTACCTAACGGATATATTACACAAGTTGATCTTAACTAACTCCTAAGTGTCTAAATATCCTAACACCCAAGCCTTCTCTTCGATTTTGCTTGGAAAAGGGCAGTTGGTTTAACTTCAGTTGAATCAAGAATTCAATATTTTCCTGAAAATAATATGTAGTTTGATTTTTATGTAGTATATATTAATTTTGTTAACTAGGAACTTTTACTAGTTCCTACTTGAGCTTTAGAATAGAATTTTTATTTAAATATTTAATTTATAATATAACATATGCATAGAATCTCACTTATTAATCTTGTTACCTTTATTTCTTTTTACACACACACACACACACACACACACATATATTAAAAACAACTTTGTATATATATATATATATATATATATATATATATATATTTATTAAAATAACATTGTATATATATATATATATATATATATATATTAAAGTGGTTCACCATGGAAGCCCAATTTCACACCATGGCTACATCCACTTGGGAAAATATCCTATACTCGCTAGGAAAGTATACATGAACTTGGGCATCATTAATCACGATAAATGGCTCACTAGCCTAATATTTCATTATATACAAGGGCTCCCAAGGAGAAAATGTCCCCGACGAGATTCGAACCTGAGTGGGAATGCAACAAGCAAATCTCCCAACCACCCGAGCTACGCCCAATGGACACACACACACACACACATATTCTTTTTTAGTTTCATATACATATTATATAGAATTTACTTATTAATCATCTATTATAATCCATCCATCATGTAGCATAATTATTTATTTTGATGCTTCCCTCAGTTTACATTATTTGTTTTATCAAGGCCTCATGTAGGGTTTGTTCGATAAACTAGGTTAGGTAGCTCTAGATATTCCTTGCATGTTGGATTACCTCGTATTCATGGAAGTATCTTTTAGTCCTTGGTGAGAATCAGATTTGAAATTTCAATTAATCAATCTTAAATCAATACAATGAGGGTTGGTGCTATTCAAAGTCTTTCCAACTCAACAATCTTTGATTTACAGTAACCCCTAGTGCTATTCAAATCCTACACTCAACAATTTCAAACGGGAATTACACTAGTGCAATTCCAGAGCCTCTCAGTCAACACTAATACTACCTCTCAGTCAACACTAATACTAGGATGCACTTGTACAATACACCTAGGGATACAATGGACAAAGATTCGATGCTCCATAGCTTATGCTAAACATCAAGTTGGAGTGCTCCTGGGATTATGCCCAACACTTCCATTCTTTACTTGTTGGGGTTATCTATGTGCTTTAGAGATTACGCTCAACACATAATCGCATAACCCATGTGCTCCAGAGCTTATGATCAACACATAATCTCATAACTCATGTGCTCCAGATTTTACGCTGAACACAAAATCTCATATCCCATGGGCTCCAAGGATTACACCCAACACATCATAGAAATGAATCATGCATTCAGTATTATTCACAATAAATCACAAATAATCATCTCAGTATATATTAGGGCTTGCGCCCAATCACATAATAATAAATCCAGTACATCGGGTACTATGCCCAATACAACAACAATAGTCCTTGCCCATCAGGGCCTATGCCGAACATATATAATCATATATAAGACAATAAAACATATGCATTGGCTCATGCCGGCTATATCTATCTAATCAAAATAACTCATGTGCAGTGGGGCATATGCCCAATATATAGACACAAACATAACATCAAAGTAAATCATGTTGAGTGGGGCTCATGCCCAATATAGTCAAGGTCAACATTCAGGATATTACATGAGGATTTCATGAAGGGACGAAAAAATATGGAACAATGTTCCACAAACTTGACCTCGAAAAAAAATGTCTTCGATGTTGTTAGAGAATTAATCTACCTTAGTGTTAGCACTCAGAATGTACCCAAGGTTGTAAAGGTAAATCCCAAGGTAATAGCAAAACCACTTTAGAAAGAAACTGATTTTTCTTCCAGAGAGGGATCTCTCAATACAAATTTAACGAGACCAGATAATTAACATCTAAAGATTTGTATAGATGGTTGAAACAACACATAACCATTGGGCAAGGAGTCACATAAAAATAAAAGTATCACAAAGACACATACATGAGATTTATCAAAGGCAAGGTAACCATTTCATCACAGTCATTCATTTAGTTTAGGTGGGACAGAAGAGACAATGAACAACCCATTAATACAGAGCATCAAAGATGAGTTATATATTAACTTTAGTAGAAGAATGTATAAAATATCCAAAACGATGATCAGAGCATAAACATTATGAATTCCAACCATCAAATACTGTGTTTCAGATATGAAGAAAAACAGAATGCAGTGTTACACTGGAAAAGACAATCACATAAGAAAAGAAATACGGACTGTAATGGAAACGACACAGGAATCTCTGATAATTCTTATGCATTCGCTCTGTTATTCAAAAATAATATGTCTTTCAAAACATTCAACAACAAGATGGGTTCCAACCCCCATCAAATAAAATAGATGCAATTATATACATAAAATGATTCATCTTCCAAGAAGATTCATAACTGAATGACTGGCTTAATTAAAGTCTTATAACTGAATTCCTAACTTCTAGGAATAAACTACAACTTCAATTCTAACAGATCATAAAGTTAAAATCAACTTGACATGTCTTCGTCCAATCAGCTCCTCAGTGCGCAACATATGTTCTCCTAAATGAAGGATGTATTTTGTCTTTCCGAACCTTTCTACGGCTTTCCATTGCTCCGCGCTCGGGGTATCATATTCCATCATCTCTCGAATTGACACTTCCAACTCCATGTAAGCTTCGTATGATGCCTTGGGAAATCCTCTTCTGACGATTAGGAACTTTTGTAAGATTTTGAAATCCTCTGTTAATTTGTCCACAATAGCTTTCCCCGTTAGGCCTTTATCCAAATCATCAAATTTGGAATGATCCATGTGGCTTTGAACTAACAAGCTGTAATAGTGCTCCTGAGAAAACATTCGCCCTTCCTCGTCCCAAAAGGATGGTAGGCCATCCTCAAATAGCTCTTTGAAAACCTGCTTGAAGTTATTAACTTATGAAATCATTTCATTTGCCTTGTCCTGGATCGTCTTCATTAAATGGTGTTTGTGGATAAACCTTTTAGCCCATAGTACTATTAATATTCTGTCCTTTATTCCCATGTCATGTAATTTCTGGTATGTCAATGAATTTAAAAAATTCAATGTGTTTTGGGCTGTGGTAAGGGGTCTTCTTTCCATATTTTCATTCACTAACTTTAGTCTTTGGTGGGCCAAATTGACCAATACGTTTTGATCATCAATAAAGTTCAGATAATGCCTGAATTTAGTGATTTCTATAGATAAGGTGTCCCAAATGATGTGCTTTGCCCCTTGGAGAGGACCTTTCCCAATGTTTCTTTCTTTTAGTTCATTGAATTTCTTTTGCAGCCGATTCCTGTCTTGCAATATTTTATTTTTATTCTCACTTACTTTGGCTAATTCAGACTTGATCTTTTCATTTTCTACCTTTAACTCTTTTATTTCCTCAACCTTTAGGCTTACCTGGGACATAGGTACTAACAAATCATTTGCAGAAAAATCATTTAATGGCTTCTCAATATTAACAATAGATAGGTCCTCATCTGTGGGAGTCTGACTCATCAATTCCTCCATGATCTCCTTTTCATCATTTTGGTCCTTTTTTAGCATGGCGATTTGAGATATCAGCTCATTCCGTTCAGTTTCCCGCCTGTCTTTTTCCTCTTGTAATTCAACAGCTCTTCCTTTATGTTCCATCATCTCTTGGTGAACCTTGTCTTTCTCTTCTTGCAGTGCCAATAATTCAGATGATTGAACATGCTCAGTGCTTGGGATCTTTAACTTTTTCTTCAAAACTTGGAGAGCGTTGTCCTTTTCTTCCAACATTCTTCTGATCGCTTGGGTATTATCTTTTTCACTTCTTGAACTGATAATATCTGCTTGTAGCTTTTTAATTTGAATGGCATTGGCCTTATTTTCAACTCTTTCATGTTTTACTTGAACCTCTAACTTATCTACCAAAATTTGTAGCTTATTGATTTTCATCATAGCTTGCAATAGGTCCGAATAAATAATGTCACTTGTTTGCTTGTGTAGCTGTATCTTGTCGGGTACGCTAATCTTGTCCAACCTTACTTCCGTCTCTGTCATCTTTTTATCATTAACCATGGCCAATTTGAAGGTATTTATTTCTGTATCTCGGGCAGAAATCAAGGAGGTTTTTGGATTGCTTAAATTCCTTACCCGTGGGAGCAAATTTCTTGTCTCTTCCAGAGACTGCTTTCGCTTCTCCATGTAATTGGCCTTGACCTCCTCTTTGGATTTGAAAATTGGACTTGATTTTGAATTATCCACACTTTTAAAAGAAAATTGATTTACTTGTACAGATTTCGTTGGGACTAAAGCAACTCTCTTGAAATCATCATAAATCTCTTCACTTGAAACTCCACCAACTTGTAACAGTTTTGACTTTGTGTGACCCATCTTCATCCATTTCCATGCTTTCAATTTCAGATAGACTCCTTTTAATCAGAACATTAGGACCCTCTGATACTTGTGATACGGTAACTGGTAAAGTACTTGCATCTCCATCAGACCCTGGAGTTTCCATAAACTGCAACAGATTTGCTGTTTCATTCAATCCTTCAATAAACTGGTGTTCAAACGGTTTGTTTTTGTTGGCCTGCTTCCTTAGGGAAATTATGTGGTGAGGGTCATAGTTTTCCTTTAGCTCTTTTTTAAATTCCATGCTTCCCAATAACTTTTCAATAAACACTAAGGCACCTTTATTTTTGAAAATAAAAGAGCCAACCTTGAGAGGGAATTTGATATTTGAAGATTTTTTAAAGGATCCAAAATGTTCTTCCTCTGAATGAAACCTTTGCCTCATGAATTCTAATGCAAAAACTCTGGGAGTGAGGAAAGCAGGTAACTTATATGGTTCCCCAGTGAATCCATATATCCTCAAAATAGTAGAATCTTTATGCAGGAACCAGTCTCCGACTCGATCTTCAAGCGAGGAATGCATCAGGCATTTCATATCTTCTAACACATGGGGCAGCACTTCATCGAACAACATTTTATATATCTCTGACATGATTGAATTAACAAACTCAAACATGCTGATCTGCTTGGGCAAATCAGAAGAGAAGATGGTACTCAAAAACTGTAATTCAATGACATTTGAACACATCAACATGTTCAACAAGTAAGTTTGAAATTTAAAGAATCTGACCTTTGGGAATTCACTTAACTGAAGGTGTATTTCTTCTGCCAAGTACTCATCTAGACTGAAAACAGGAACCGATTGAGACTCCAAACCAAATGAACTTATTTTTAACAAAAAACCAAGGATGACTTCATTTACGCGACAATCATCGTCAAGACCCAAAATTTGACAGACCAGGGATACCACTAATTGAACTTCATTTTTGAAAATATGGACATGGTAAGGCAGGAATAGACCGTCTAATGACTAACCCTCTTTCAAAATACTGGACAGGAATTTGCAACGGACTTCAGTGATATAAATTTTGTACAATTCAGCAAGCATAGACTCATTTACAGGTTCACGGTTGTCAGGGTAACTGTCGGGCAGGTTTAAGTTTTCATAGACGACCTTGGCATTGATTTTACAGAGTATTCGAGAAGTAGAATGACTGACAATGACTCTTTGAGAAGGGGAATAATTGACCGCGCACCACTCTGTGAATTCAAGAAAATGCAGGGTTTGTTCGACGGAAAAATAATATAAAAAGGATTTATAGACATTTAAGACATCATTGCCCTGTGAATTATAATGCCACAACCTCTCTTTACTGACTGATACACTTCCTATGGATAGGAATGGGTCACACACCCCTCGGTCTCTATCAACCAGATAGTCTTCCCAGTCATCTAAAAAATGACTACACCCTTGCAATTCCTTTTCTTGGTCCATACTTCAGTCGATAATGGTAACCAGATAGATGAATTATGGTCGTTTGAGCCTTACCTGTTACCGTGGCTGCGTGCATTTGAAATTGATAGTTGAAGGTTGACAAGCACGCAGGTATTTTTCACAATCGTCCAACGCCAATAAAATAATCATCGAACAAGTCAACTATGCTTTTATAGGACCCCACTCTAGAGGCTCCTTTCGGCGGTTTCCACCAAACCACTTTTGCCTCCAGAATGCGCCACAGTCAACCACGTGTACAATGGTTTTTATTCCGCTACCTCCATTTACTTCCAACTATTGTGCAGCTTCCCGCTCCGGATCCATCATTGACCATCGATCTATTTCACCTTTATTTTTCAGCCATTGGATCAAGTGACACGTACCTAATTCTGCCGAGCGTCCTCGTCTTATCAAATGTGCAAGTTCCCGTTGTAGATTCATCCACGATCGTTGATGTAATCTACCTTTATTTCCCCGCCATCAGATTGAGTGATACGTACTCCTTTCCGCCGGGTTTCTTTGTTTTAACAAACGTGCAGGTTCACAAGGCGGAGTCTGCCAAGACCGTAGATCTCATCAAGCTGGATTGACGACCGCTGATCTCTATGTTACATTGAACACCCGCACGTACTTATCCTTCCTGCACCTTTTAGAGAGCGAACATAATACGGGCCGTTGATCTTCCACTTTTCCGCTCTGCATCGTTTGATCCCCTGACATTTCACCGCTTACAAGCCTTTTGTCTTACTCTTATACTATAAATTTTAACCAAAGTTTTGACAAGTGACCATTATTTTCTTTCCACCATGGCCTCTTTGCTTCCCTGCTAAATAATGGTGTTAACAGCTGGCTCCATCTAGGGATGATATCCTCCTTGCGAGGTATCAAAGAACCTGTAGACTAGGTGCCTGTTTTTTGATTTTTCACAATAATTTCCAGAAAAATCATCTTTTGTTTTTTGTAGGTATATTATTTTTTGTTTTGAGAAAGGGAAAGCAGGCCTCTTGTACCTCAAGGCCTTCACTGCGGGCTTCAAATACATTCGGCTTAGCATTCACGTTAACTTTGTAAAGAGAAATAAGTATTTACAGGCTATAATACAAATTTTACCCTCCTCCTTAGGACATGTAATGTTTCAGATACCTTCCATTGGCGACGTTACTATCCAGAGGAACCCCGTTCGGATATTCCAGCAGAAATGCGTTTTTCCCTCTGTAACCAACAACAACATAAGGACCTACCCACATATGGTCAAATTTCCCATGTTTGTCCTCTTTCAGAGCATCCCACTTCAGGACCAAATCGTCAATCTGAAACTGCTCTTCTTTGATTCTCCTGTCAAAAGTACTTTTCATTTTCTCCTGATGTGATTGCACCCTGTCATAAGCTTTATTCCTTTGCTCATCCAGTTCAATAATCTGACTTATCCTCCTTTGCATATGATTTGGTTCTTTTTGCTGATCTTGGAAATATCTCATGACTGGGACACCTAACGATGCTGGAAAAACAACTTCAGTCCCATACACCAGTTGGAATGGAGACATGCCAATTGCTCTTTTGGTACTAATCTTGTCAGCCTAGAGAGCATACTTGAGCTTGGTGTTCCAGGACCTTTTGTTATCTTCTAACAGCTTCCTGATGATCCTTACTAGGCTTTTATTAAAAGATTCAGCTAACCCATTTCCCTATGGATAATAGGCAGTTGAATGATTGAGGCTTATATGATACTTGTGACAGAAATCAATCATTTTCTTGGATTTAAACGCAACCGCATTGTCTGTTACTATTCTTCTGGGGGATCCGAATCGAGCCAATATATTTTCTTCAAGGAAATCCATGATTACAGTCTCAGTGGCTCTCATAGTGGGAATAGCTTCAATCCATTTTGTAAAATAATCTGTATCGGTAAGAATCCATTTGTGTTGTCCTGATGAATTGGGGTTTATTTCTCCAATAAAATCCAAACCCCACTGCTGGAAAGGAGCTTCTACTGTTATGGGATTCAAAGGGAGAGGAAGTACTTTTCTTTTTCCGTAAAAAAATTGGCATTGATGACACTTACTAGTTTCTTTATACACATCTGAAAATAATGTAGGCCAATAATAGCCTGCTCTTAGAATTTTGTTTGCCGTCACCTTCCAAGAATGATGCCCCCCACAATCTCCGTTATGAAATTCTTTGACTGTATGCTTAGCTTCATTTTCCAAAAGACAATTCAGCAACACTCCTCCGGGGTCTTTCCAATAAAGATATTGATTTAGAATACAAAATTTGGCAGCTTTTAATTTTGTGGATCGGGCTCTTGACTTACTCAACCCCTCCGGTGCTTGCAAATTTCGAAGGACATATACAATATCAGAATACCATGGAGAAGCTACAAAATCAGCCATGACTTCCACTTCTATATCTAGCTGATTAGCTTGATGAGATAAGAAATTAATTTGCAAAGCTTCACAATTTGAATTAGCCATCATTTTAGCTAATCCTTGTCCTTTAATCAACTTGGTGGGCTTTATTTCAATATCATATTCCAATAATGTAGCAATCCATTTTTCTCTTCTACCTTCTGGATCTGGTTGTGTCAAGATTCCCTTTACTGCAGTAGATGGAACATGTGCAATTATATGCGAATGCAGAATATACACTCTGAAATCCTTCAACGCTTTGACTAAGGCATAAGCTTGTTTCTCCATAATGTCATATTTCAATTCTCCATCCCTTAACATTTTGCTAAAAAATGCTATGGGCTATTCCAAATTCTCATCATTTTTCTGTAATAGAACTGCTGCTATAGTGTATTCTGAAGCATATGAAAATACTGAGAAGTATTTGGTAAAATCTGGGCTCACCAACACAGGAGCCTCTGATATTGCTTTTTTGATTTCCCAAAAAGACTTTCTAGCTTCAACACTCCATTTTATCTCGTGACCTTTCTTCAACATATTTGTGATATTCATTAAGATCTCAGCAAAACTTGGCACAAACCTTCTCAAAAAATTTACCTGCCCCAAGAATGATTGTATCTCTTTTTTACTCCTGGGTTCACCTACTTTCAGAATTGCACTCACTCTTTCAGGATCAATTTTTATTCCATCATTTGATATTATATGGCCCAACAACTTTCCTTCTTCCAATGCAAAATTGGACTTCTTTGGATTCAATGATATGCCAAACTTCCTACATTTCATGAAAACTTTCTCTAGATGACGCAGATGCTCTCTGTCAGATTTTGAATAGACTGTGATATCATCCATGTAGATCACTACAAAATTCCCGATTTCCCCTGCAAAAGCAATGTCCATAGCCCGTTGGAAAGTAGCTCCTGCATTCATTAAGCCAAAAGGCATTTTTGCATACATAAAAGTGCCCCAAGGTGTAGTGAAAGCAGTTTTTTTCTTGATCTTCAGGTAATACTTTGATCTGATTATAGCCAAAAAAACCATCCAACATTGAAATTCTTTCAGCTCCAACTACTTTCTGCAATATATGGTCCATCTTTGGGAAAGGATAATTGTCCTTCATAGAAACTTTGTTCAAGTTCCGGAAATCTATACACAATCTTATTTCTCCATTCTTCTTTCTAACAGGAACAAGGTTTGCAACCCATCTTGAAAACCTTAGAGTGACAATGATCTTGGCATCAAATAACTTTTTAATTTCCTTCTCAATAATAGGGAGCAACTTAGGGTTTATCCTTCTGAGCTTCTGCCTGAAAGGTTTCTCTCCAGGCTTTATAGGAATAGTATGCTGTATGATAGATGTATCATACTTTTTAAGGTCTTCATAACTCCACGCAAATACATCTGTATATTTTTTCATTAATTTCACATACTCTTCTTTTTCTTTTTCAGGAAACTTCTTGGACAAATTCACAATCTTATGATTTTCTTCGGTGCCAATATTCTTATCTTCAACAGCATTCTCAACGGGCTTTAGTTTGGGATTCTTAGCTACATCATTTTGATCAAAAAGTTTTTCTAAAGGAATTAGTCCTCTTGGTATGAAATTGTTTTTTAACTGGATAATATCCTTACCTCCTAAGGTTCCTTTCAATTTTTTAGTGCTAATCCCTTCCTTCTTAAGTTCTTCATCGTCTTGAATAATCTCACCATTGTCATCTTCGGTGTCAATAGGAGTATTCAAAAATTCTCTTGATAGCTCTAGGAATCTTCTGATCTGCATATCATCTTCGAACACCTGCCAGTATTTAGAGTTATCAGGAATAGAGGGTCTATTCACAATTTCCACCTAGTACTCCCTCTGACCAGCAACAGGGGTTTCAAATTTTTCGGCAGCCACAGCTAAAGAATCAGCTACCAAATTTTCATGTCCGGGAACTACCTGAATTGCATGCTCTGTAAAGAAGTTTCCCAACATGTCCCATACTTCATTTCTATAAGCCCTCATTCGAGGATGCCTGGTTTGATAGCTTTCATTTACTTGATTTATCACCAACTCTGAGTCTCCCAAGACTCTTATTTTTTGAGCTCCCAAATATTTCAAAGCATGCAATCCCAGTAACAAAGCTTCATATTCTGCCACATTATTCGTGCACTCAAATGTTAATTTATACGATAAAGCTTTGAAATCCCGAATAGGAGAAATTATATACACACCGGCTCCAGCACCTATTTTTGCAGCAGATCCATCAAAGTACATAATCCACTGGCCTTCTCTTTTTTGTTTTGCTTCCAAAGCATCTTGTTCTAGTACTTCCTTTTCCTTATTCTCCTCAGACTTCTTCTGCAATGCCTCTTCTACATCATGTGGAACAACATCATTAAAGAAAATGGAAGACCCCAAGTCAGTATCAACAGCATAGATGTGATGAATTTTAGATTTATCTTGACTGCTCAAAACATAAGGGGTCCTTTTTTCACTATATAATCTTCTGCTCCCATCTCGAACATGAATTTTAGCGTAAGACATATCCATCTGTAAACTACCTTTCAACTTGGAAGTCCAAGATCTTGACAACAGCACCCCGAACTTAGGTGGAATATCTGCCACGACCACATCCATGATTATAGTTTTAGATGACAATTTATTTAGGGTTACCACCATATCTTTAATCAAACCAAGGCATTTCACCCTTTTAGAATCAAACGAGTACAAATCTTTATAAGGTCTTGTTACTTCTAATCCCAAACACTCTACCACTCCTTTCGGCATTAAGTTGTGTGATGCCCCTGAGTCTAGCATAGCATTGTGGACCACCTTATCATGCACATTTAAACTCAAATAGAAAGGAGGGACTTATTCACTTTCTAAATTTTCAACCTTTGACCCAAACAAAATAGCAGGGTTATCATTGTTCAACTCTAAAATGTCAGATTGCCATTCTCCTTGATTTTTGGCCATTTTTGTGATAGTGTTTATGTATTCAGTGTTTCTCAATAACTCATTAAATGGAACAAAGATTTTTAGCTTTGAAAGTTCATTTTGTAAATTGAAGCCAGAACCAATTTTTTCCACATCAACCGGAGCCGCCTGCTTCATTACTTTATCTCTTTGTACATCATTTTCAACCTCTTTATTTACAAAAGACTCTTTTTGTAGTTCTTTTCCCTTTTCTACATTCAAAGAACTAGTGGAAGGCTGATTTGGCTTTGCCTTTCCTTTATTTATGAGGACATCCCTGTTCCTCAGTCTGATTTTCCTCTGCACATCATCCATAGCGTGTAAATAACCCCTTTGATACTGCTCGGTCTCCATTTCAAATTCTTCACTTCCATCTTCCCGTCCAAACATGTTATGCTCTTCCTCAGTAAGATATATCTCTGAGTCCTGTTCTCCAAAAAGATGAATCTCATTTTCAGCGGGATCTTCTTCATCAGCAACATAATTTTTCGGGAATGGTGGATGAATTTGCTGTTCCTCCTGATTTCTTGGATTTCTTACGTCTCTTTGTTGGTTTTGGGGAGGAACAGGAGGATTCGATCTTCTGAAATTAAGATTCCTGATTTGAGGCTCAGCTTGTTCTCTATTGAATCCCCTATTATCCATAGTTAATCTATCCATCAACTTTTCCATGGTTTTTAACATCATTTCAAACTTGACATCATTAGTAGAAGAAGAAGCAGAAGGCAAATTTTCTTCCTTTTATTTCTATCAATATCTCTATGTTTCATTTTTCCACTTGCCATCATATTTGCTTCTACTTCTAGAGCATCTGTAAACATGGCTGCAAGAGTTTCTGATTTTCTCTCCCTTAATGAAAATGCAAAATCATTATCAAAAGCTCCAGCATAGTGCAATTTGGCTGCGGCCGCAGAAGGTTTTATATCCTCCGGAATGGAATTATAAACCCTCATAAATCTGCTGGAAAATTCATGGACAGATTCGAAACCTCCTTTTTTGAGGCCGTTTTACTGAGATAAGAGCTACAAAGGGTTCTGTTTATCATCCCACCTATCTAGAAATGCATTTTGGAAAACCTGAAAATTTATTATAGATCCATTAGGCAAATCTTTAAACCATTTCTTTGCCTCACCTGACAAACTTTGGGCAAATAACCGTATTTTAACATCTGGATAATCAACTTCTTCTAAGTCAATGAAATATTCAAATTTGGCAACATGCTGTTTTGTGATTACATCACCTTCCCCATCAAACAAAGAAATTCTTTGAGAATAGTTCTGAGGGAGGTCATGTAATAAAGGAGGCAAACACAAGGTAGCAAATATGGCTGCCATTGGTCTAGGTGGATTCACAGGAACCGAAGAGCTTTGAGTATTTTGAGAGGTAAATGTTTCAACTTTAGTGGCTTGTTGTAAATCTCTCTAGAGGGAATCCAACAAATAAGATTCTAACCTACGAGGGTTGAATTCAGTATTCTTAAGGCTAGACTCGGATTTGGTTCTCAACAGACGTTTCCCAGCGTTAACTTCCCATTCTGGATCAATATGAGAATCTTGAGATGATGATGCACCAAACAAAGGAAAACCTAACTTTTCTTCATTTTTTCTTTTAAATAACCTTTCTGGGCCTTCAAAATTTTCAAGATTTCGGTATCAGAGTTACCTCGCGTGTGTCTTCTCGAAGCCAGAACGATTCCTTAAGTTCTGAAGAAGTTTTACAATGGAGTTGCCAGGACAAATATACAACCTTTTTACTGTTAAAAATTCCTGTTTTTTCCATAGAAATCTTCTTTAAACACTGTCATTCCCCCAGGGCAGATATGCACTTTCGTTCCCCGGCAACGGCGCCAGTTTGTTAGCACTCAGAATGTACCCAAGGTTGTAAAGTTAAATCCCAAGGTAACAACAAAACCACTTTAGAAAGAAACTGGTTTTTCTTCTAGAGAGGGATCTCTCAATACAAATTTAACGAGACCAGATAATTAACATCCAAAGATTTGTATAGATGGTTGAAACAACACATAACCATTGGGCATGGAGTCACATAAAAATAAAATATCACAAAGACACATACATGAGATTTATCAAAGGCAAGGTAACCATTTCATCGCAGTCATTCATTTAGTTCAGGTGGGACAGAAGAGACAATGAACAACCCATTAATACAGAGCATCAAAGATGAGTTCTATATTAAATTTAATAGAAGAATGTATAAAATATCCAAAACGATGATCAGAGCATAAACATTATGAATTCCAACCATCAAATACTGTGTTTCAGATATGAAGAAAAACAGAATGCAGTGTTACACTGGAAAAGACAATCACATAAGGAAATAAATACAGACTGTAATGGAAACGACATAGGAATCTCTGATAATTCTTATGCATTCGCTCTGTTATTCAAAAATAATATGTCTTTCAAAATATTCAACAACAGGATGGGTTCCAACACCCATCAAATAAAATAGATGCAATTATATACATAAAATGATTCATCTTCCAAGAAGATTCATAACTGAATGACCGGCTTAATTAAAGTCTTGTAACTGAATTCCTAACTTCTAGGAATAAACTAGAGCTTCAATCCTAACAGATCATAAAGTTAAAATCAACTTGATATAAAATCAACTTGACATGTCTTCGTCCAATCAGCTCCTCAGTGTGCGACATCTGTTCTCATGAATGAAGGATGTATTTTTTCTTTCCGAACCTTTCTACGGATTTCCATTGCTCCACGCTCGGGTTATCATATTCCATGATCTCTCGAATTGACACTTCCAACTCCATGTAAGCTTCGTATGATGCCTCGGGCAATCCTATCCTGACGATTAGGAAATTTTGTAAGATTTCGAAATCCTCTGTCAATTTTTCCACAATAGCTTTCCCCGTTAGGCCTTTTTCCAAATCATCAAATTTGGAATGATCCATGCGGCTTTGAACTAACAAGCTGTGATAGAGAAAACATCCACCCTTCCTCGTCCCAAAAGGATGGTAGGCTGTCCTCAAATAGCTCTTTGAAAACCTGCTTGAAGTTATTAACCTGTGAAAGCATTTCATTTGCCTTGTCCTGGGCCGTCTTCATTAAATGTTGTTTGTGGATAAACCTTTTAGCCCATAGTACTATTGATATTCTGTCATTTATTCCCATGTCATGTAATTTCTGGTATGTCAATGAATTTAAAAAATTCAATGTGTTTTGGGCTGTGGTAAGGGGTCTTCTTTCCATATTTTCATTCACTAACTTTAGTTTTTGGTGGGCCAAATTGACCAATATGTTTTGATCATCAATAAAGTTCAGATGATGTCTGAATTTAGTGATTTCTATAGATAAGGTGTCCTAAATGATGTGCTTTGCCCCTTGGAGAGGACCTTTCCCAATGTTTCTTTCTTTTAGTTCATTGAACTTCTTTTGCAGCTGATTCCTGTCTTGCAATATTTTATTTTTATTCTCACTTACTTTGGCTAATTCAGACTTGATCTTTTCATTTTCTACCTTTAACTCTTTTATTTCCTCAACCTTTAGGCTTACCTAGGACATAGGTACTAACAAATCATCTGCAGAAAAATCATTTAATGGCTTCTCAATATTAACAATAGACAGGTTCTCATCTGTGGGAGTTTGACTCATCAATTCCTCCATGATCTCCTTTTCATCATTTTGGTCCTTTTTTAGCATGGCGATTTGAGATATCAGCTCATTCCGTTCAGTTTCCCGCCTGTCTTTTTTCTCTTGTAATTCAACAGCTCTTCCTTTATGTTCCATCATCTCTTGGTGAACCTTGTATTTCTCTTCTTGCAGTGTCAATAATTTAGATGATTGAACATGCTCAGTGCTTGGGATCTTTAACTTTTTCTTCAAAACTTGGAGAGCATTGTCCTTTTCTTCCAAACTTCTTCTGATCACTTGGGTATTATCTTTTTCACTTCCTGAACTGATAATATCTGCTTGTAGCTTTTTAATTTGAATGGCATTGGCCTTATTTTCAACTCTTTCATGTTTTACTTGAACCTCTAACTTATCTACCAAAATTTGTAGCTTATTGATTTTCATCATAGCTTGCAATAGGTCGGAATAAATAATGTCACTTGTTTTCTTGTGTAGCTGTATCTTGTCGGGTACGCTAATCTTGTCCAACCTTACTTCCATCTCTGTCATCTTTTTATCATTAACCATGGCCAATTTGAAGGTATTTCTTTCTGTATCTCGGGCAGAAATCAAGGAGGTTTTTGGATTGCTTAAATTCCTTACCCGTGGGAGAAAATTTCTCGTCTCTTCCAGAGACTGCTTTTGCTTCTCCATGTAATTGGCCTTGACCTCCTCTTTGGATTTGAAAATTGGACTTGATTCTGAATTATCCACACTTTTAAAAGAAAATTGATTTACTTGTACAGATTTCGTTGGGAGTAAAGCAACTCTCTTGAAATCATCAGAAATCTCTTCACTTGAAACTCCACTAACTTGTAACAATTTTGCTTTTTTGTGTGACCCATCTTCATCCATTTCCATGCTTTCAATTTCAGACAGACTCCTTTTAATCAGAACATTGGGACCCTCTGATACTTGTGATACGATAACTGGTAAAGTACTTGCATCTCCATTGGACCCTGGAGTTTCCATAAACTGCAACAGATTTGTTGTTTCATTCAATCCTTCAATAAATTGGTGTTCAAATGGATTGTTTTTGTTGGCCTGCTTCCTTAGGGAAATTATGTGGTGAGGGTCATAATTTGCCTTCGGCTCTTTTTGAAATTCCATGCTTCCCAATAACTTTTCAATAAACTCTAAGTCACCTTTATTTTTGAAAATAAAAGAGCCAACCTTGAGAGGGAATTTGATATTTGAATATTTTTTAAAGGCTCCAAAATGTTCTTCCTCTGAATGCAACCTTTGCCTCATGAATTCTAATGCAAAAAATCTAGGAGTGAGGAAAGCAAGTAACTTATATGGTTCCCCAGTGAATCCATATATCCTCAAAATAGTAGAATATTTATGCAGGAACCAGTCTCCGGCTCGATCTTCAGGCGAGGACTGCATCAGGCATTTCATATCTTCTAACACACGGGGCAGAACTTCATCGAACAAAATTTTATATATCTCTGACATGATTGAATTAGCAAACTCAAACATGCTGATCTGCTTGGGAAAATCAGAAGAGAAGATGGTACTCAAAAACTGTAATTCAGTGACATTTGAACATAGCAACATGTTCAACAAGTAAGTTTGAAATTTAAAGAATCTGACCTTTGGGAATTCACTTAACTGAAGGTGTATTGCTTCTGCCAAGTACTCATCTAGACTGAAAACAGGAACCGATTGAGACTCCAAACCAAATGAACTTATTTTTAACAAAAAACCAAGGATGACTTCATTTACGCGACAATCATCGTCAAGACCCAAAATTTGACAGACCAGGGATACCACTAATTGAACTTCATTTTTGAAAATATGGACATGGTAAGGCAGGAACAGATCGTCTAATGACTGACCCTCTTTCAAAATACTGGACAGGAATTTTCACCGGACTTCAGTGATACAAATTTTGTACAATTCAGCAAGCATAGACTCATTTACAGGTTCACGGTTGTCAGGGTAACTGTCGGGCAAGTTTAAATTTTCGCGGATGACCTTGGCATTGATTTTATAGAGTATTCGAGAAGTAGAATGACTGACAATGACTCTTTGAGAAGGGGAATAATTGACTGCACAACACTCTGCGAATTCAGGAAAATGCAGGGTTTGTTCGACGGAAAAATAATATAAAAAGGATTTATAGACATTTAAGACATCATTGCCCTGTGAATTATAATGCCACAACCTCTCTTTACTGACTGATACACTTCCTATGGAAAGGAACGGGTCACACACCCCTCAGTCTCTATCAACCAGATAGTATTCCCGGTCATCTAAAAAACGACCAGACCCTTGCAATTCCTTTTCTTGGTCCATACTTCAGTCGATAATGGTAACTAGATAGATGAATTATGGGCATTTGAGCCTTACCTATTACCGTGGCTGTGTGCGTTTGAAATTGACAGTCGAAGGTTGATGAGCACGCAGGTCTTTTTCACAATCGTCCGACGCCAATAAAATAATCACCGAACAAGTCAACTATGCTTTTATAGGACCCCACTCCGGAGGCTCCTTTTGGCGGTTTCCACCAAACCAATTTTTCCTCCGGAACATGCCACAGTCAACCACGTGTACAATGGTTTTTATTCCGCTACCGCCCTTTACTTCCAACTATCGCGCAGCTTCCCGCTCCGGATCCATCATTGACCGTCGATCTATTTCACCTTTATTTTTCAGCCATTGGATCAAGTGACACGTACCTAATTCCGCTGAGCGTCCTCATCTTATCAAACGTGCAATTTCCCGTTGCGGATTCATCCACGATCGTTGATGTAATCTGCCTTTATTTCCCCGCCGTCAGATTGAGTGATACATACTCCTTTCCGCCGGGTTTCTTTGTTTTAACAAACGTACAGGTTCATAAGGCGGAGTCTTCCAAGACCGTAGATCTCATCAAGCTGGATTGACGACCACTGATCTCTATGTTACATTGAATACCCGCACATACTTATCCTTCCTACACCTTTTAGAGAGCGGACATAATACGGGTCGTTGATCTTCCAGTTTTCCACTCTGCATCGTTTGATCGCCCGACATTTCACTGCTTACAAGCCTTTTGTCTTACTCTTATACTATAAATTTTAACCAAAGTTTTGACAAGTGACCATTATTTTCTTTCCACCATGGTCTCTTTGCTTCCCTGCTAAATAATGGTGTTAACACTTAGTACCATGGTCTTACATCTAGCAGGAATTTTCATTTGTCTTGTAGTTATGTTATATGATCCTACTTAGCTTATACTGATCAATATTGGTCAAATAGGTGTTTCTGGTTCATTAACTCACATTTGCGGTGCTCCACTTTTATCATCCTAATAGTTGAGGGGCTCTAGTTTGATCATCCTGACATCCTAGACACTTGCATTGATTACATATCACTTCTTGCTTTGACTAAGGGCGCTAGTGCGTGAACGTGGTTGTTTTGTGGTCTTCTTGGGAATTTATTGGCTCCTAAATAATCTCCCACTCAAACATGTGTTCACTCATGCCTAACATTCCTAAATTTATGATCCAACATGCCTCCATACATGTTCACACTTGCATTCGTGATTGTTTGGTTAGGTTTGGGAGCGTATTGGTCAACTTAGAGGTGGTTTAGGGGTCAAATCCTAGCCTGACACTTGTATGCATCAATATGGCCTCCAAGGGGTCACAAAGTTTCCCCAATTTATTATAATTATGTACCATACACATATACAAGATGTACACTAATAGAAAGATCTGTTATTGGCACCATTCATATGTGTTATTTCATTCTCTTTTGTTGTTTTCTTACATTTCTTGTCAAATACTTAGATTGTGAATATTTCTCTAGCTCCTATATCTCACTGTGAAGCAATTATCACATGGTATCAGAGCTTTGTGGATATACAAATCAAATCTAGAGAGTTTTGAGTTGATGTTTAGGGCATATTTCTAGAAAATATGAGTGTTTTGATTGCAGGATCTACAACATTTTTATCACTCAGTGCACAAGAAAAATGGAGAAGACTCGAGTATTTATGACCCCATTCAACTATTTTATATTGAATGCCGAAATCGTGATCCAAGTGAGGTCGAAAGGCTTGTATAGAGTCACCAAGGGGATTGAGACCGAGCCCAACTTTGTTGTGGAGAAAGCTAAGTACTTCAATAGACATGATGCCGCATTTGGTATGATTTTTCTCAATACTTAGAGGGATCTCCTCTTTCATGTAGATATTATTGGAACACCCAATTAATTTTAGCTCAAGCTTGAGTCACTATTTGGGAATACTAATGAGATGAGAGCCATCGGCTCGAAAATGAGCTAATCTCACTGAGTCCATCTCACTATGAGACCATCCAAGACTTCTTTACCAAGTTCAAAGTGCTAGTGCTTCAGCTAAAAAAGTGTGGAATAGAGAAGAAAGATTACCAGCTTATCTTGTCCATCCTTTCTAAGCCGGGGCCCTAGTATTCTATGTTTGTTTTGACATTCCACTCAAGCAAGCTCATAACTAGAAATTGGAGGATGCATGCACTAGTAGACTTCATGGAGTCATTGAATTAGGAGAAATAAAAATTAGTAAAAATGCGTACCATCAAATACACCAAGGGTCAATTCCTTTTTCCCAGTGTATCAAATCAATCCAAAGGCAAGAAGAAAGATTTGAAGCAAAGAGAGAAAGAGAAGAAGCATTCAAATACAGAAAGCTCCAGCTCTACTGATGGGAGTTCGATATCCAGGAGGAGGAAGAAAGAGAGAGACATAGACCCACATGTGTTTATTGCATAGGTTCACATATCGAAATATTTTTGTTCAAAAATAATATGGACATCATGACCAATATCGTTCAGGAGAACAATATTGATCTTCCACAATTTGCAAGAAGATGGGAGCGCAAGCAAGGTGATGGTAAGCCTACGCATGATTTGTGTGCATGGAAGAAACCCATATCTGATATATTTGTTTCCGATGGCTCTGTTTTTGATTTACCTTCTGATATATCATAATCTAAAGCCTCCATCCCTTCCTTGGAATAAACCCCAACTAGTTCACCAAAGTTTCCTCCAAAAACTAGTCATTTTCAATAGTTTTTGATGTACCTTATGAAAGATATTTCCCAACCCAATATGATATTTCCTATTCTGATATTGAAGGTGATATAAATGCTGATATTCATCCTATGATAGTCATATACTCATTTCTCAAACCATTTCATGACCAAAATACCCGACAACCCTTAAGTTCACTAGTTGGAAAATCTCAAAATTGCATAGTTTCCAATGCTAAGTCACTTGTGTATGTTTTTTTTTATGTCTTGTATGTATTTCATTGGTTTGACATCCATGTAATTGGACTTCATGGGAATTTTGTTCTAAATTTTTGTACTTTCTTTTACTACCCATGGTTCAAATATCAAGTCTCCAAACCCTCCAGGTTTGCTCAACTACCAATGTGATCTAGTTTCTCACTCTTCTCTCACTATGGACCCATTCACTCATGGAGACACCATACCTCTGATATTTTCTATTGTATATGATATATATCTGATATTTCAGAGCCTCATGATCTTTGCTACATATTTATGAAGGTGCTTCATCAAATTTGGAAGAAGATTCGGGATTTTATTCATGATATGGAAGCTTCACATGAGCCAGGTTTTGTTGAATCTCTTGATGTTATTTGGGAAAGAATTTACAGAGATATATTTTCCATGACTGATTATGCTTCTAGACAATATTATTCTTGCAAAAAAATACATTCTTATGATGCTCCTCCATCATCAAATGATAACCATCAAAGGGCCTCTCCACATGATTTTTGTCTACAACACTTTGATGCATTGATGCATGATCTTGGCATCCACAACATATTCACCAAGTCCATCACCAAGAAGTTATTATTTCATGTCATTCAAGTGAAGAAGAGAACCTATTGAAGACATTTTTTATCATCTCTTTCATGTCCTTTTTTGAGGGGAGTTTTTTCCCATGAGGTTTTCCTCCTTACCTCAGTTACATGGAATAATAAAAAAATCTGTTGTAAAAGGTGACTTGTGCCTTAGTTTCCAAGGCCTTAATAAACCATTTGGTATAAGCTATACTAAGTTAGGATTAAGGGGGGGTTTGAAAGCATTAATCTATATTAGCACCATGGTATTACACCTACGAGGCATTTTCATTTGTCTTGTAGTTATGTTATATGATCCTACTTAGGTTATACTGATCAATATTGGTCAAATAGCTGTTTTTGGCTCATCAACTCACAATTGAGGTGCTCCAATTTGATAATATTGATAGCTAAGTCACTCTAGTTTGATCATCTTGACATCCGAGGTGCATGCATTTGTTACTAACCATGTATTTCTTTGACTAAGGGCGCTAGTGTGTGAATGTGGTTGTTTTGTGTTCTTCTTGGGCATTTATGGGCTCCTAGAGACTCTCCCACTCACACATGTGTTCACCCATTCCTAGAATGCTTTCATTTATGATCCAAAATTCCTCCATTCATGTTCACACTTTCATTCATGAATGTTTGGTTAGGTTTGGGAGCCTAATGGTTAACCTAGGGGGGGTTTAAGGGTCAAACCCTAGCTTGACACTTCTATGCATCTAGATGGCCTCCAAGGGCTCACGATTTTTTCCCAATGTATTATAAATATGTACCATAAACATATAAAATATGTAAACTAATATAAATATTAGTTATTGGCACCATTCATATGTGTTATTTCATTCTCTTTTGTTGTTCTCTTGCATATTTTGTCAAATACTTAGATTGTGAATATTTCTCTAGCTCCTAGATCTCACTGTGAACAAATTCTCACAAACATAACCAAGGAAATATGATATAAAAGACAATTTAGTTCATTCCCACTATATTATTATTACCTTTGGCCTTTTCTTTTTTCTTTAAATACAGTTATTTATGGCAAACGAAGATCATAATTATCATAATGTGAGGGAATTGAGGGAATATGGATTTGCAGCAGAGAAATATAGCGAGATAACTAGAATAAACAAAGAAACTATCGATAGAGTAATGTTTATACAACACATTATCTACATTCATTCTTACTACTAGAAAGTTCACACTGTTTATAATATCTCCTCCTTATAAGAATACTCTTTTGTACCAAAATTCGACAAGTATGAGTGAAAAATTATCTACCCTCATTTATGTTTGCAATTAAAATCACACAACATTTTGATATGAATAGAATATATAACACACAAAACCGTCTCAATGATTCAATAATTTATTAATATCTAGGTTTTCTTCTCGTTACCGAGTTCTATTGTGCAAATTAAGGTTCTTAACTATCGTATGTTACCTTGTAAATTAGGGTTTTTAATTAATTCGACCTAGTAACTGGAATAAAACATTACTAAAACCGTAAAATAATTTACCTGGCTTCCTTCTTCCAGAAAGAGACAAGAAATAGGTTGTAATGCTTGATTCAATCTGATGCAGAGATCTTGTTCTCACTGTAAATTTGTGAAATTTGTCTTTCTAAAGATTGTTTTAGCACTGGGATTGAGCCCATAGGTTGGGCGGAAAAGAGTTCTCTCTCGGGAAACAACAGAACCACTTTAGACTGCGCCCCTGGCCTTGCGCAGTTAGAGAGGGATCTCTTGCTTGTTTTCAGGTTTACTTCACGTAGGATATTCGATCAAGAACGGTCAGGAGGACAGACTCTTGAATGGGGCAAGTGCGTTAATGTAAGATGTAGGTGGGACTATCATAGTAAGGGACCATTGGAAATGGAGTCGAAGGTCCGGGTAGGGAACATTTTGTAGTAGGTAAATAATCGCATGAATTTACAAACAGAGGCAAGATAGCCGTCAATCTTGTAATCAGGAGATTTTTAGCGGGTGATTAGTAGATGAGAGGGAATAGTCCATCACGCAAAGCACCAACAAGATGAATTCTACGTAAATTTAGAAGAAAACTTAAATGAATATCTGAAACAACAGATGGAGCATAGCATCTATGAATTCCAAATTGTTATACACTCATTTTAGACATGAAAGAAATTAACAAACTGGAATGAAAACGAGATGAACATTTCACGTAAAGAGATTACATATTGAAAGAACCAACGACACAGGAATCTCTTTCTTGAAAGACAATCCTTCATCTACAAGTTTATTCATAACACAGAAATCAGAGACTATTTACAACGGAGAGCCTCAGCCCTTGAAAGTTTCCCAACCAACCTCTATCTCCCCCTATCGGGAGTGTCTTTATACTATTTCAGTGCTGAGATTATCCTCTGAAACAAAACCTAAAAACTGTTTCGAGTCACAATAAGACACTAATAGTTCAGAGAGTGGAACTATCACCATGATTTATAAATATTAATAAACATTATGGAGCAAGTGGGTGCACTAAGCCTGGGTGACAGCCTGACATGCTCGGCTACTGTTGTGGATTTTGAGTACAACACCTTTCCATTTGCTTTTAGGTGAGTCACCATTTAATGGGTTTTGGACCTCTTAGCCGGTTCGATGAGTTAGCATAGCGCCCTTTTTCTATCCCAAATTTGTGTTTCCGCCATGTTCAAAGGCGGATTTCTACATGGGCACAAACTGGCAGGGAATTTTTCATCTTTCCCCTGCTCAACGTCATCCATAGCCCCCTTCCTCTCTGGGTAACACTGTTAGGCATGGGGTCTAGAATAAGGGTCGCATTGCTCCTAGCTGAGGTAAGGATTTGCGGTGGCTTTTCATTCTTGTACTCCTCAACTCCAGTGAGGTGGGCTCTCCCACATGAAATAAGGTGGAGCATACCTCCACCAGCCCCATCACCTTTGGTAAGTGGAATTCACAAATAGGGCTATGCAAGCATTGGACCCCTGATGCTCCCATTCGAACAACTGCTCCTATAGAGCGCAGTCCAGGACTGTCTCCTTATGTGGAGGCTTTGGGGGCAATGATGGTATCAGGGGCCCCTGAAAAAACACCTACAGGGAGTGAGTGTCCAGGTAATGTGTCACTGGAGGTGCAGGTATCTGAAGGCGGGTGTATCTCTCAAAATTCTTCATGTATGGGCCCTGATGGCTGGTGTCATCCTTGGCATGGAACACTAAGGTGATGGGTAAGTGGAAATTTTCTCACCAACCATCAGCACACCCAAACGGACAAGATTTTCAAACTAGATCACCATCACCAAACCCTTCGAATTTCTATGGACTTATGATGAAATGAAAACTCATGCTCTAGAAATATGTTAGCTCACTCCATGTGTTTCAAAGGTAATATGTATAAGGCTTCGAGACTGAATTCTATAATGATTGGTCAGAATTCACGCACATTCTGTCATCGAGTGTCTTTGGTGCCGACATGTGTGAGGGCGCGTGCAGGGTGATCCTTTACCTACTGGGGATCTATTCATGTCACTTCATCGGCTGTGGTACCTTACCGTTTGCTGTGGGAAATATTTCAGGTGCCACCTTGTGTAGTTGATCCAGACTGCAAAGCACATGGAGTGGAAGTTCCCATGCTCCCTTGGTCTAGTGATGTAGGAAACAAAATGGTCTCCCCCGCCGTGCTGGCCTCGCCCAATGTGAAGAGTGGATCCGTGGTTACTTTCCTCACTTCCACATGCCAGATTACGCAGAGGCCACCTATCTTTAGGTGATACGGCTCTGCCATAGGGATGATTTCACCTGTACGGATGCTACAAATGGCATCTAGGGGATCAATTAATCTACTGGGAGGCAGAATGTGTGGGGGAAAATCTCTTCTACTGTCAGCCCTGCGCTAGATGTGATACTTATAGCCTTAAGGCCTCCTCAGCCCTTTGATTTGGGGAACCTTTCACATCCATCGTCCATGTTTCTTTAACTTCTGCCACCAATTTCTCCTCCCTTGATACAATGAGCAGATTTAGATCGTGGCGTGTTCTTACCCGTCGATCAAGATCGACCTTCCCATGCAACTGTCGATCTGAGTATGTCCTACCACCCTTTTGTGAATCAGGA
Source organism: Pseudotsuga menziesii (assembly GCA_001517045.1). Lineage (NCBI taxonomy): Eukaryota > Viridiplantae > Streptophyta > Pinopsida > Pinales > Pinaceae > Pseudotsuga > Pseudotsuga menziesii. The sequence goes on from LPNX010196373.1 coordinate 630,335, forward strand.
CCTTGACGTTGTCTGCGCTAGTTCATATCGCGAAAAGAACCTCGATCGTATATCTATTCCCTTCTTTGTCGTGACCGTTGATATTTGCAGCCAGTACCACTTTTCGCGATTTGGAATCGTGAATTTATCCACACAAGTTTGGCTTGTGAAATCAGCTGGGGCCATAGATTCGCTTCTGCTTTCATCCCTACCATCAGATACTTCCGCCTTTAAACTTGTTTCGCGATTTGGAAAATTTCCTTCTATCGAGTATGTTTGCTCAACGAAACCGCTTCTGGCTGTCGATCGGGCTTCGCCTTGATCTTGGAACTTCATTGTTTTCCAGTTTTAATAGACTCTGCGAATGCCAAACTTTGACCATTGTCTCGCGTCTTTTGGCCAAAAACACGCTCTATCGTCGCTCCTCTTCCTTGTGCTCCTGGATCATTGGTCTACGATGCCTTTCTCTATCATTGCCGCGACTGCAAGTCTTCACCTCCGGAGGAATATACCACTGTAGATTGATCTCTTCTTCCTTATCTGATGGTCTCAGAACATGGAAAATGTGGCTCTGATAATCTAAAGGGGGCTCACATAATTTTCAAATGAATAGGACCCTTTTCGAGCTCTGTCAGGCCCATAAATCGACTGTTGCAAACGTAGTGCTAACAGATTATTGACAAGGTTTTTCCCACAAAATGTTGGATTCAGCAATATATTTCCACTTGCTGCATACCATAGGCCGAGAGATCCCTTTCAGGAATAAAACCACAAGTGGCCTTGGACGTAAATACAAGGGTGTGGCATTGAACATAATGGTTAATTGTAGATTCCATCAATTAATAATAGCCTGGAGGTAGTCCCATCTTGATCACACTCATCAACCGTCCAACAAATAATAATTTATTTGCCTCCATATTCCCGTACATGTCTCACCTCTCGAGCAAAATAATCAATAAAAGAATAATAAGCTGAAGCTTTTGGACATAGTTGAAGAGAATGCGTTGCTACGTAAATGGAGACCATGCCTAGAGTAAATGCAAACAACCTAAAACTTTAATGCAACCATATGACATAGTAAATGAGGGCCAATAGATAAAGAAAAGTAGCAATGATGGGTGTCATGCAACTTTGTTAATGTAGGTGGAGAAGCTCTAGCACCTTGTCACATGTCACTCTACCTATTATTCAGAACACAAGCCAAAATTAACTTTCCTCTATGAGTGTCTGTATAGTAATGGTTGATGAGGAATCCTTATCTCCATTTCCTTTAATGCAATAGAAGATAAAATTTAATGCAATAGCAGATAAAGCTATGCAAAACATTACCACCACACCCAATGATGATATCAACTCGCTTCCATGTCTTGGGAGGGGAAAACCGAGGACTACGTTAGCTACTTCTGCCCAATCAGAAAATAAAAAAATTAAATTTTAAAAATATAGATATAACAACTATGGAAAAAATTTCAAATATTGCAATGTAAGGACATGATTAATACTCCTTCATGATTTATATGTAGCCCCTTGTCGAGGACATAATAATACATATATACATCTATGTTTGATAGAGTATTTATGTGAAAACAAACTACAAAATGTTAATACTTAAAAAATCATTCTAAGAATTTAATTATGTTTGTAACAATAATATAATTTTCAAGGTTTAAACAAATTCATAGATCATCATGGATTTCATCTTGTTTCTATTGAATTAAGTTATTGTTATTACAAAAGGGAAAATGAAGAGAAAGTAAAAAGTATATTAACTAGATTATGGAGAGTTTCATCTTATTTTAAGTATACATCTCACCAATTGATTTTCTACCTCTCAATTCTTTACCACACAAATTTTACTAGACAAGATCTTACAACAATTAGTACTACTAAGTTAAATATTATCAATGTTACAAAAACATTTTACAATGTAATTTGGTTAGTTGTGTTTTATCAAAGATATTATAGCAATCTGCCAAATAATCCAAGTAGTTAAATTAAAATCTATTAAAACATGCACTTTAATTATTTTCATGATGTAGCATTGGACCTCCTTCAAATATTTTATAGATAAATATTCTGATTTAATCCCTCATACGCTTAATGAAAATTACTAGAATATATACACTGGCCTCACACTATTTTAGATGACTATATCAGTAAGAAAGTAATTTAACACAATGTTATGTCAAATGTAGATAATTTCACCAAAAGATTCAAAAGCTTGATGTCAAAACTACATAATTGAGTCGAAAAATGTTCACTCACACAAAAATTACAAAAATATTTGGAATATCGAATAATCCATAATAAATAATGAGTAAGATATATGAATATGAGATCAAAAAATGACAATATTACAACTTGATTGTTTGATATATGTACCACATTTACTAATGGTCATGTATTTTCGATAAGACACTTCTATTTTTATTAAACCCCTTTAATAATTAGTTATTGTTATTGTTATTATATATTATATATCAAAAAATGACAATATTACAACTTGATTGTTCGATATATATACCACCATTTACTAATGGTCATGTATTTTTGATAAGATACTTCTATTTTTATAAAACCCCTTTAATAATTAGTTATTGTTATTGTTATTATATATATATATATATTTTATTTTTTTTCCTTCCTCTTAGAGATGTTTTTTCCTCAAAGCATGATTATGGACAACTTTTATCCCTTGTTCTTGCTTGTAATGCTTGTTAACATTTTAAGCAATAATGAAGATATTTGAACTTTAAAACTTTTATCAATGAACCAGTGAACATATGAATATAATAATGAAATCATCCACACAGGACAAGATATACCCTCGGGAAAATCCTCAAAACAAAGAGGATGAAAAAACCCTAGCGATTCTTCATATTATATTAGAAAGATTTGCAAAGAATGACTTTTACAATAGTAGATTGCCCGATAAGAGAAAATATGGAGAAATATAGAATACTAATAAATTGTATCAAGTATAATGAACTTTCCATGTGTTAGACACATTAATAACAAGCCAAAATCACTTCCACGCAAACTAGGGTGAATGGTTGCATGACAATTATGCACCCATTCATTACAGTTTCGAATTTGCTTTATGGAATAGTAATCCCTTTGAAATCTTTATCATTCAAACTAATGTTCCATATCTTCAATCATGAACATTAACTAATAGTTAATTGTCATCAGAGTGAACTTAATCTCTAATTGAATATGGTCACTTAGTTAACAAGCTAACTTAAGTGTCATGGTGCTTCAGCTCAAGTGTCTTCCATGCTAAAGTCTTCATTTACTATTATTAACTTTGCATCGATCATTGTAATTTTATTTAATTAACCGAAGCTCAAAATATTTAACTGAGGCACTGACAGAAGCATTCTTAAAACTTTGTAAGTGCAACTTTATAACTTGAGTTCATCGAGTATTCTTCATGGGAAATTTCAATTTCTCTTAGGGATTATCTCTTTTATTTCTTGTCTCTTTATCTTTTCTGCATGGTCTATGTGTTCACATTCATCGTCTATCATATCAAATTATACTTAGAATAATTTTCACATGGTATGAACATATTATATTACCCAAAACTATATAGCCATATGCTAAAGTAATTTACTATAGAGGTGATCAGTCTCTAGAGGAGACTCAATAGATTTGTCCATTTTGAATGACCATGCTTAGTAATATATCACATAACATTTGTGCTTCAATATACAAAAGAAATTCACCTCTGTGACTAGAGATCCATTCCATAGGGTATCATCTATGAGAATAATTGAATTGATAATACTCATAAGTCCCGATTTGATATAACTCACAAGTCCACAGTCTTTATATCAATCACAAGACTTTACAATACAACACCACCACCTGAATTATATGAGGATATATATAGGACTTGATATAAATCACAAGTCCTAACTTGATATAACTCACAAGTCCGGAGAATGACTCCTGATGTTGTACAATCAACACTCCCTCTCAGTGAGGGAGGCATCTCTCCTATTCCATTCATTCTCTGCCATACGAGGCATTTCATGTCATACTAGCAATTTTCTTCTATACCTAGATTTTATGAGAAGTACCCGTACTTCGCTACAGATAGAGGCGATGTTAACACATCTATATTCTTGCAATATGCTCTTCAGTATCAATGTACTGAATTTTTACCTTACAAGACCATGAATCCGATGAAATGATATTTCATCTTAATGTGTTTCAACTAAACATGAAACACCAAGTTTTTAGAAATCTTGACTATAACACCTAATAACGGCAGGCTCAAGTATTTCACCCTAGTAAGTATATTCCCAAGTTAGATTACTCTTTGGAAGGTAGTACTATCCACAATACACTTTGCTTATTTAGTACTCGCTAACATACACCTTGCTTTTGTAGTATTAGTATGGATACCATTAGCTTCTATAGTACTAACTGCAATACACATAGCTAATCCCAATATATATAATAGGTCTACTATGTATAAAGATACAATAAAGAACCTATTATAATGTACCTCAAGGGTACTCTATATATGCTTAGTAGTAAGCATAAAATACAATATGTATACTAAGTAGCTTAAGATACCAACAAGCTACTTACCCATGGTAGCATCATTTGGATATGATCCAAATTGTAGTTTCCCTAAACTAGAAACTGTGGATTTAAAATCCATCATGTACGAAACAAATTTAAATATGTACAATTCTTACAAAAGAAAAATATCATCTTTCCTTTCAATCTTCAAAATTTGTTGAATTCTAGAAAATTCTATTATTTGGAGAAGTTCTCCATTAGATTTCCATTCTCTATGATTCTTTTCAAGGTCGGATCACTTTTACTGTGATTTCATATTCTTCTCTTTATACCACAACTCCCCACTTAGATAACTATGTGGCTAAATGACCTATCCAAGTGGTTTGAATGCTCCCTAACAGTCCTGACTATAACTCTTATTGAGTATCCAATAGTCTTTGAGACTTTGACTATGTCTCTACTCATGTGGAGTCTCTCTACAATAGATACTACATCCACTGGTTGTTTGATTCATATACCATGACTAACTAGTGGTGGATTTATCTGTTGCTTCCCATGAAGACACATAAATACTCCCTCTTCAACTACAAGAGTCTTTCTGTATTACATGGTGTGAAAACTAAGCCCAATATTAGATCAATTGAACTCACAAAATTGCATGAAAAATATGCATAGATCCACTCAAATTGGAGACTGAAATTGGTGCATAAAAAAAACTTGCATCAAATAAGTTTACATCAGCCAATATTATAAATTAATAGTCTTTCCAAATATATAATTACATTAGATATTCAAATTCCTAAGGAGGCAAGTTGAATCCTCACAAAAGTAGGCTTACTAAAAGTAAAAAAATCCCCCCTAGGTGCATAAAACACTTTCCACATCAGTCAATAAGGTCACAAATTGGATGAATGAGGTGTATCAACTAATAAGTGGTGGAAATTCAATATACTCATGCTTTTAGGAGAGAAAAGATGGAGGATGAGTTGTGCAAAAAACAATGTAGTTGCCATGTGACTAGCTTTCACCTTTTGTCTTAAAAGCTGCTAAAAAACAGACAAACCCGGGATAAGGAAAGAATGTGCACTTACTAAACTGGGAAGTATGTAGCGTTGTTATAATATTATCTAGAATATTATGAAGGAACTCTTGGAGGCATTTTAGGCGAGTTTTGACCAAATGGTGCAAGTGGATGCCAACTAGCTAGTGTAGGACTTAGAAAATTAATCAAAAACATTAATTAATGTATCGTAAGTATGGGAATGGGATTTTGATTATTCTAACGCCCCCCTGAATACTGAATTATGTGAAATATAAAAAATATATCAAATATATAGGGCCTAATATTTGAAACATTACATCTAAGGTTCTTAAAAACTTAGCATATAGTTATAACATGCAAATAAATATTCATATCATAAATCCCTTCTTATCATAGGATATAAGGTATAGTCTAGGTTTAGGAATTTTGTCCTCTCTTAAAATTTCATGCATAGGAATAGTGTTGTTTAGGTATAGCTTGCTGTATATGTAGGACGTTGTTTATTGCCATGATCATAAGACTGATTTCATTGATGAAATCACTTGCATACAAAAATAAATACTTGCATTAGTTCATGAAGAACTAAGTAAACCTCGTAGCATAGGAACCTTAATGTTTTGAGTGGACCTTTAAGGGACATAACCCCACCACTCCACCCCTTGAAATACAGAGGTAAGTCAACATCTTCATAATATACCATAAACGAATTAAATACACGTAAAACCAAAGCAAGACGTAAAAAAGATAAGTATCGTCAAATATCATTAATTAATATAGTCATGAAAAGTAAAATTACAAAAATGTTGAATTAATAAAACAATATTATGAAAAGACACTGGTCATCATACAGGAAAAACATATAGGAACAATATGCGATAGAACTTAGGTTCAGTTCCACCAACAAGTATTATTCTGTAGTAGAAACAGAGATGTACTTGAAGTTTAGTATTTTATTAGCCTACGAATTTTTTTTATTTATATATGAATTTTAGGGACATTACAAGTGGTATCAAATCCTAGATCTAAACACTAAGAGTTCTAATGGGCGCTACCAAATATTCGTTGCATAAAAAAACATTTCAAAATTGTATTTGAAATTTTGTTAACTAACAGAAAATTATTTGTTACTAAATATTTTAAACTAAGGATTAAAGAATAATATAGATCATGAATACAGAAGAAGAAAATAGTCGGAAAGGAAATATGAAAACCCCCAAACGAGAAGGAGAACTGGTGGTTGAATTAAATTATGATCTAATGAAAACCATACAGAGTCTG
>LPNX010196373.1:639332-696690 GCA_001517045.1 Pseudotsuga menziesii
TTCTATATTCATGATCTAGATTATTCTTTAATCCTTAGTTTAAAATATTTAGTAACAAATAATTTTCTGTTAGTTAACAAAATTTCAAATACAATTTTGAAATGTTTTTTTATGCAACGAATATTTGGTAGCGCCCATTAGAACTCTTAGTGTTTAGATATAGGATTTGATACCACTTGTAATGTCCCTAAAATTCATATATAAATAAAAAAAATTCGTAGGCTAATAAAATACTAAACTTCAAGTACATCTCTGTTTCTACTACAGAATAATACTTGTTGGTGGAACTGAACCTAAGTTCTATCGCATATTGTTCCTATATGTTTTTCCTGTATGATGACCAGTGTCTTTTCATAATATTGTTTTATTAATTCAACATTTTTGTAATTTTACTTTTCATGACTATATTAATTAATGATATTTGACGATACTTATCTTTTTTACGTCTTGCTTTGGTTTTACGTGTATTTAATTCGTTTATGGTATATTATGAAGATGTTGACTTACCTCTGGTTTTACGTGTATTTTTAGTTCTCGTAGAATTTAAGGATGTATTTCCCAAGGAAATACCAGGATTACCACCAAAACGAGACTTAGATTTTTCCATCAAGCTGACACCAAGGTCAGTACCGACTTCAAAAGCACCATACCGCATGAGTGCACCAGAATTGGTGGAGCTCAAGCTAAAGTTACCAGATTTGATTAAGAAGGGTTATATCCTACCGAGTGTGTCCCCTTGGGGAGAACCCATACTTTTTGTAAATAAGAAGGAAAATTAGGCATGTCAAACTCAATTTAGGCATCTTTATCAGATCGACGAACATGTTTACTTAAAAGTAAAAGTGAAGAGAAGCTCATTGAGCTTGGGAATGTATGGAAAGTTGGCACCAATATTTTGCGGACCCTTTGAGATACTGAACAAGAGAGGGCCAGTGGCATATGCATTAGATTTACCTGCTCACATAAAGTTTCATAATGTTTTCCATCCATCCTTATTGAAGAAATATGTATATGATACTAAACATGTTATTGATTGGTCCTTGTTACAGGTGGAACCTAAAGGGGAGTTTGTACCCGAACCCCTTCATATTTTGGACAAGAGAGAAGTGCAACTCAGGAGGTGCACCATACTCTAGTTGAAAGTGAAATGGAAGCAATTTGAAGCCAATGAGGCTACTTGAGAGAATGAAGCCACCATGAGAGAAGCTTACCCCACTTATTTCATGACTTCATTGCTAGTCCCTAGAAAACCGAGACGATGTTGTTCTATGTAGGGAAGGATGTAATAACCCGAATTTTGACCTAGCATTAATGGGCACAATTCCCATTGCATATGATGTTACTTTGATGTTTATGTTTTGTAAATTGGGCTTAAGTCCCCATAGCACATGCGTCTGATGATTTGTTAGATATATTGGGTGTAAGGCAAATGCATATGCTTGTTTAGCATGTATGCGGTTTTATATGTTGGGCATGGACCTTGATAGACAAGATTATTGCCATATTACAATGTACTAGATATATTATGTGATTTAACTTAAAATGCATATACTGAGATGATTATTGTTATAGAATATGCAGAATACTGAATACACGATTGAGTTCTATTATGTGTTGGGTGTGGACCCTGAAGCACATGAGTGATGAGATTTGTGTTTAGCGTAAGCTCTAAATCACATGAGTGATGAGATTTTGTGTTGAGCGCAAACTCTGGAGCACATGAGTGATTTGATTTTTGTGTTGAGTGCTAGCTCTAGAACACATGAGTTATGATATGTTTGTGTTGAGAATAAACTCTGGAGCACATGAAATATAAGAATTGGAAGTGTTGGGCATAAGCCCTGGAGCATTCCAAATTGATGTTGAGCATAGGATCTGGAACATCGGATCCTTGGCCATTGTATCCCTAGGTGTATTATACAAGTACATCCTAGCATTAGTGTTGAGCGAGAGGCTCTGGAATTGCACTAAGTGGAACTCCCAGTTTTAGTGTTGAGTGTGGGCTCTGAATATCGCTAGGAGTTATTGAAAATTAATTGTGTTGAGTAAAAACGACTTTGAAAAGCACTGACCTTATCTTACTTATTTTTAAGTTGATTAAATGAAATTTCGATTTTCTACTTCTCATCAAGTACTAAATAACTACATGATATACGAGGTAATCCAACATGCAAGGAGGTTTAGAGCTGCCTAACTGAGTTGACCAACCCTACCTAAAGGCCTTGATAAAAGAAATGATTATAAGCTAATGAACGCACCATGTAAATGAGATCATGTGATATGATTCCTAAATAAATATCAACAATATATATATATATAATGAATAAAAGGGTAAGTACATATATTAAATATAAAGAAATAATAATAACTATAAATAATGAATAAAAAATCTATGTATTATTATTTACTAAAATGATTAAATAAATATTTAATCCTAAAGAGTCAAATTGGGAACTAGTAAAGAGTTCCTAAGTTAAGCATAATAATTATTAACTTCACATAAATCAATTAAAGATTATTATCAACAAGATAATGATTCTTCATCTAACTGAATTTTTGAAACAACTGCCCCTTTTCCTAAAAATTGTCTATAAAGACCTAATCCAAGGAAAGGATTGGGTATCCAATTTGATCTGATCATTATTTCTAAATAATTTTGGCAAGCGTTTCCAAAGGAAAAGCAATATGGTACAGAACCTGATATTCCAGATTGGAGAAGCCTTATCTTTAGGATCTCTAAACTACTTGCATGTTGGAACCAGCTTGGGGGAATCTGGATTAAAACCAGGAACAGTTCTAGGTCATGGTTGGGAGGAACATGGTAGTTCCCAAGTTATCTGGTCAACAGATATGAGGTCATAGTTAGCTATTTTTTTTATTAATTTTGCGTTTTTAAGTGTGCATGATTCCTAGCCATTAATAAACTGAAAGTTGCAGGTATGAGGTTTTTACCTTCTCCAGTCTTTATAGATTGTTACTAAGTAGTATTTATGATCTTGATTGAAAATGTGCATATTGAATACATTCTTCAACTAGATTTCCATTTGTTTAAATTATGAAACTTAGTTTGGTATATTTTAAATAATCTCTAGGAAGTAATTTTTATGTTGCAGGATAATCTATTTGATTAAACTTAAACCCAGTCTCTTTATTTCCTAGATACTTTTTAAATCCTTTAAAAACTCTTAGATTTTAATTTAAAAAAGTTATAGAAAATTTAAATGTCAAGCAGTTTAACTTAGATTCAAACCCTACCTGTTAGATAACTAGGTACTAGATCTTTGCCAAACATTATTATAAGTTAAACCGGAGATTTCACAAATCTAGATAAAATAAACCCTAACAATAAACAAAATACATTTTAAAAACTCTTTTCAAAACATTAGAATAATTAGTAACTGCATACTTAAAAACAAACAAACCAGAGATCGAATATCTTAACTCACTAATTCAAACCCTCAAAATAAGTCCATATGCTAGCATATTTCATATTTCCAGCAAGCACATTATCCCCACAATATAAATACTCATAATCACCATTACCTAAACCAAACATTACCTTAATAAAACAATGTAACCATTTAACATAAAAACACAACTATCAAATTTACCAAAGCATGAAGGCCGAGAGCCTAATCAAGATTTACAACTAATATTAATAAAATATAACCACACATCCAAGCTTTATCTCACCCATCCCAACCATAGAATCCTATCAAGGATTGGTTATCGGCATTCATTTCATTATTGACAAAAAAATATATATCAATGAAGTAAGTCTAACCATCTACTGTATGAACAACATAAAATTATAGATTAAAATAGAGTTTTTCCCAACGCATGGAGTTAGTGGAATTCCAATAAACAATACGTAAAATCAAATTATCAAAACAAGGAAGTATATCATTTAAAAATCAATCACTATAACTAAAATATACCCAGGATCGAATCCTGTGAGCACACAACGCGAAAATACCTAGGATCGAATCTTGTGAGCACACAAAGAGAAGGTTCAAACGCTTTATGAAAACTGTTTCATCCAAGGGTTTCGCCTCTTATGATGCCCGTAACTTGGTTTCATTATGAAAACTGCCTATCAACTACAAGACAGAGCTACACTCATTCCCAACACCATCTTATGCACATAGACAATTCATACATAAAACCATTTGAATTAATATACACAGGTTGCGTCGAAAAAGGCTAAGGCCCAAGATATATGCTTACAACTGTTTGTAAGAAGCGACCAACTATAAACAAACTAAGCCACAATATGAAATAAAAAAACACATCCACTTAAAAACCACACGATGCTACCTTATGCAATATTTACCCGGTCGTAACATCAGTTGTGCCATTGCAGAGCAATGTCACTGTAAATTTCAAAAAGAAGACACATTAATTACAAACACAGAGTCATTTACCCAAACAAAGATTTTCCATTAAGTCAAACCAAAACCAAATCCAATTTGTAGAAAATGGTAAAAATATACACATAGTTGAATCGATTTTTAATAGTCAAAACATATCGAAATTTACAATTGGAAGACCTATTAAAGGCTTACATAGTCATTTATACAATAGCCATATCAATTTAATTAAACCCCCAAACAATGAAATGGGTCAACCATAAGTTTGCCCACATCCAAGGTTTGAACTCTATGATAAAACCACCCGACAAATGTAAGGGCATTGCCTTGTCGGGGCTTCCCAGGAGATTGGTTGCGTATCAACCCACAACACTTCTCTCTAAGCCACGCAGAGTACCCATGCTCTGCTCACCTGCACAACAAACATGATTTTTATTAGAAGTATGTATTTTCAAAACTATAAACCAAACAAAAACACAAAGGTGCAAACAAACATGAATGGATACCTTCCAAGGAGCGTAGAGCATTCTGGTTACACAACATGAACCCATAGACCTCCATCTCCACCACAACGAAAACCAAAGGAATGCCATCAAAATCCTACCACAGTGCTTGAGCCAGTCTTCCCGCATTTTCCAAGGCACATTAATGACACCACTGTGTACACCACTACCATGCAGATCAAAGCCCACCATCATATAGTTTGGATTCCACATATTTCTCACAATCGTTTCAAAAACCCACCACCTTAAATCTTAAACCTATACCATTGCGAATTGCAAAGTTGAGCCACAGTTTTGATGGCATAGTTTAGGCCATAAACAAACCCCTCCACACTATAGTTCAAGCATATGAAATATTACATCTAAGGTTTTTAAAACCTTAGCATATAGTTATAACATGCAAATAAATATTCATATCATAAACCCGTTCTTACCATAGGATATAAGGTACAACCTAGGTTTAGGAATTTTGTCCTCTCTTAAACTTTCATTCATAGGAATAGTGTTGTTTAGGTATAGCTTGCTGTAGATGTAGGATGTTGTTTATTGCAATGATCACGAGGCTGAGTTCATCGATGGAATCATGCACATAGGAAAATAAATACCTGCATTAGTTCATGAAGAACTAAGTAAACCCCATAGCATAGGAACCTTACCTTTCCGAGTAAACCTTTAAGGGACAAAACCCTACCACTCCACCCTTTACATATAGAGGCAAGTCAACCTCTTTGTAATATACCATAAACGAATTAAATACACATAAAACAAAAACAAGACGTAAAACAAAATAAGTGTCGTTAAATATCAGTAATTAATATAGACATGACAAGTAAACTTATAAACATGTTGAAGAAATAAAACAGTATTATGTAAAGACATCATCATCATAAAGGAAAAACATATAGGAACAACAACCGATATAACTTAGGTTCAGTTCTACCAACAAGTATTATTACACATTAGAAACAGAGATGTCCTTGAAGTTTAGTATTTTATTAGGCTACGATTATTCATTTATTTATGAACTTTAGGGACATTACAACTCTAAAGTCCCACCCTTTAGCCCCCCATTGCTCCTTTTTTTCTTTTATCAAATTATATAAATAAAATAGACTTGCATGCTTTCTATATTGTGTTTTTTATATACATTTTTTATCTATCATATAAACAATACAAACTATTATTTTATTTAGCATTATGTTTGCTTATAGTAAGATGCATTAGAGATCCTGATTGTTACAACTTGATAATATGATATAAAGGGGTTATTAAAAACGGGTTGATAAAATGGATACCTACAGTATTTGTTGAAACTAAGGGTTTTCTTTATTAGAAAGGTATATTGGGAGGGGGGTTCAAAAATACAATATTGGGAGGAATTTTCCAATATTTGGTGAAATTAGGGATATTCAATATACTATGAGCAGTCATGCAATGTAAGAATTTCAATGAGTGAATCCCTTGTGCATCTACTAAGATCACCAATCTATATGAGGCTTGATGTTTGCTTTGTTTTCAAACCCATCTCCTACTAGAAGCTCTACTAATTCTGAGTTTTTTATTTTTATTTTTTATTAAAGAGTTTCTTGTTCTTCTCACAAAAATATCTTTTCCTCCTCAGTTCTTCTTCTTCCAAATTACACAACTCATCATAATTTGTAATCATCTCATGCAAATATGCACTAATTTGCTCATTCTCTTTTATGACAATGATATTTTCTTCCCTTATGCATTTGTTTTGTTCTTTGTAACATTGCAGTTTCCTTCAGAGTTTTTTTTTAACCGAGGGAATCAACAACTGGAACAATGCACGTACTCGTGCTACACATGGTTAAATCCTATATGCTACGACTATGCCCTCAAGGTTCCCCACAACCACCCACAAGCATGGGTCATAGGTAATCCTGGGTATGATTTTAACTCGTGACATTTATTTATAACATGTGACTTCATATCAAGCGAATTGCTAGTGATCCACACTAGTGTAGGATTCTTTTAGATATTTTTAATCTTCCTCTTGCTTTCAAATTGAGATTCTTGGACAGGTTCATATGTAGGTTCACTCACCTATGCTACAAAATCTATGTTTTATATGTTTTGTACATGATTAACATTATCCCTTGTATTTCCACTCTTCTCTCGATTGGATGATTTTTAGATATATCTTCTAATAGCCACTCCATCTTAGAGGATACATCTTCAAAATAGTCATTGCCATGAATCTATGGCATGACCTGCAAATATTTATCTATAATTGTTAACAGTTCGTACACCTGTTTTTCAACCTCTAGAGACTACTTATCTTCTTCATCAGAAGCATCCCCGATAGTGACAATTACATCTTTCTTAATGGAGGGATCCATAGCAGCTTTAGCATTTAGCCTAAATTTATTTTTCATGTGAGTGTTAGGTTTCCTTGAACCAGATTTAGACATAACCTCTCACTTGGTTTTCTTGGTTGAAATATTGGAACTTCCCCTTTTAGACAATTCATCATATCTTGTTGTATCTTAATGTGATTCCTTCTAATTTGGCTCAATAAAGGGTTCCTTAACGAATACATTAGGAACGATGAACCTCTTTCTCTTCATGGTATGCACTAATTTTACACCAAGGGTTGAGGTTTCCTAACATGGAATAGACCGTGAACCATCCCTTATCACTTCTTCCTATTAGAAACTGAGCTTTCCCTTTTTACTTCCATTCTTTTCCACTGATAGCTATTTTCCTTGCTCTGCATATTTGGATTCTTGACTGTATTCTTAAAAATCCTAGAGGATTTAGTTCCTCTATAAGGAATCTCTTTCCTTCTTGGGATTTCTTGCTGCTCTAGCTTAAACCCTGGCAAGAATAAGAAATGATTTGAGGTTTTGTTGTTCCTACTTAATTATTTGAAGACCAATAATTTGACAAGGCTGTGATGAAAAATGCTATGGTTGGTGTGCTCTGGGTGAATTTGGACTCTGGCCACTATTTTAGTTAAAATTTTAAGAGGACAAGGGAAGATTCATTATTTTTGTCCCAGAAATATGAATTAGGAATCTCATATGATAAATGAAAATGTTAGTGAACCTACCTTCGCATGTGATATAACATTGGATCATTTAAAGGATATCCTTCCACTCTTCCTTCAGAAAACTCTTGGACATGCCCTTGTTCCAATTCGTGTCTTGATGTTCTAATATTAGAAATTGGTTATAATATGCTCCTATACTTCGATTTTTAACCCATTTTTCTCCATTAGTAGGCAAGTCAACTACAACAACTATGAATTCCTATGATATATCAAACCTAGAACTCCCGAAATCAATTATATGGCCATCAAATATTTGTGTAAACATTTGTGATACCTCAACATTGTGGCCATGATTTTTTTCACAAATAGAATACCAACCTGCTTATCTGATTCTTTGGACATAGTTGAGATGTGTCTCAAACCATTTCATTTCTTTGGGATAATACCTCTAAATTTTACCACCCTTCCCCATTTCCGCAGAGTATTCTCTTAGGAACTATTGTGCTAAAACTAGAAAATGTAATGGAATGGAACCACAAATACCTAGGGATTAGCAAGAAAAGGGTGATCAACTGAGAATATCATGCATGAAAAAATAGAAACACCTCAACCCACGATCCCCACATCGAATTACAAGCTTGGTAATCAAAAGAGGACAAATGACATAATAATTTTGAGTGGGGAAGAATTCGTATCAAGTGGTCAAGAGAATATCTATAATATACCACATGGTTATGAAATAATATCACAACTTTAAAACATGATTTACAACCATTACCTTGGAGCCAACGTGGAATTTCTTGACACGATCCTTATATTTTTCGATAGCGTCCTTAAAGGAAAAACTTATAAGGTTTGTTGTTGGAACTTAAAACTTCTGGCACTGCCCTTCAAAAGAAAACATGATCAAACTACTTTCGAAAATCGACTTTTCTATAAAAAAAAACCCTTGAAACTCAACCTAAAGGCTTCTTATTGACTTGCATAGACTATTAACCACATAAATTTCTAGAATCTCAACTATATAGAGATATAAGAGCGAAGCTTAAACTACCTATTAAGAATAAATACACACAAAACAAAGCCAAATGTTACTCAAAGGAACAAACTGGATAGACTAAAAAATGTTTTCTTAGACACAGGAGGATACGAAAGAGAAAAACATTTGTGTGACAGACAAGTACTAATAGATGGTATGGAATTCCATAGGTATCTAGAAGAATCATAATAAAGGAGCATATGAAATGACCTTCACATTCTACACATTGAATATGATTGTATATGCGCATAATGTGTAAGCAAGATTATTGGTCCAAGACTTGGCTTGGTGTTAGCAAGTAATGGATGAAAGTCTATGGATGTGTATAATCTCCCATTTAGTTGAATATATGATTATATGTATTAATATGAAGCTTCATATAATATAATTATGTCAATGGTAATTTATAAATGATAGGGAAACATGCAAATGCTACGACTTATATTTGGTATTAAAAGATATGGTTGAATTTTATAATTGTTGTAGATGAGCTAATGAAAGTTGTTCGAGTGCGAGGAAAATTCCTTTATTTGTAGATAATAATTTGTAAATTTGGTACGATTCAAAATAATCATGTCATTAGATGAATTCCACATCTATCATGCAGTGTAGTCGATGATGAAAGTAGTGAATAATTTCCATGATCTTAGTTTGATGTTTCTAGGATGCATGGGTTTAGATGAAAGATATTCATTATGGAAGAGACTTTACTTTATTGTTTGCATGTCTATAAAGTGTGACATGGATGATTAAATGGTTAATATTTATAGATATTTAATATGAATTATGAACTTATAAGTGTAAACGTTGTGATACATGTCGTACTCTAAATATATGTGCTTATGATTTAGAATAGGTGCTTTCCTATAGGAAAGCACAAGGATTTCCTGATGAATGTTATATAAAGTGCAATCTTATTAGATGAGTTTGTTGTCACATAACTATTCACTAAACTTATTGAAGATACTAATTCCCAGTGGTGTTAATTCCTATTGATCATGTCAATAGGAGGAGAAAAAAATTCACATTGGCATACCCCAACTAGATACCGAGGGTAATCGGATATGTTAAAATTGAAAACTACTTTTAGTTAAGTAATAAAGGTTGTAATCTAATATGAGTTAATGGATAATGGTTTGGATGTTATAATATTTTATTGTAAATAGGAAGAAGAGAAACTTTTAGTTAGACTAGTTTTCCATATTAAGGGTGAAGGCTCAATAGCTGTGTACTATGTATGAGCCTTTGTTATTTATTGTGTTTTAGTTTTTTCTTGGTATTTATTTTATTTTACATGTTTATAAAACTCTTCATATTACACATGATAACATTGAGAGGAACGGTGGTGTAGTAAGCTAGGGTCCTCTCCACTAGACAATCCTTGGATATAATTTAATACTGTGAACTATTGTTTCTATTATTTGGAATAGTGTACTTGTTTTGTGAACCTTTAGAGAGTAAATCCCTTATGTAATCATTGAAATGTAGTTTTTCTCAAGGGGAAACACCATTTCCCAAGTTTTGAACTAGTTAGGAGGAAAATCGACCCTTGGGTGTGATTTCCACCATAATTGTTGTTGTCATTTTTTGAAGGGATGATTTGCACCATTTTGTTAATATTCAATGGATGTTAAGATATAAAAGTATGTCAATTAATTCCACTAATATTATAAATATTTAATTAGAGAAAAGTTATGCATTTGAATCTTGTATTATCTTTATGAGATGCAAGGGATATTTCCACCAAGTAACAACCCTCCTAATCAATTCATGCTAGGTTGGGCTATTACATGATCACTTTTGTAATATTGAATATGACCATGTCTCTATTTTCTATCTAGCATTGGAAGTTCATTATTTTGAAAAATCCCAGAAAGGATCAAGAGAGGAGAACATCATGGAAAGAGAATGGAGCTTTTGAATCATATTCATACACAAAATTTCAACCTTTGCAATGCATGGACTATTTCATCCTAGTGGATACTTTCACTCTTTCTAATCTAGTTCTCAATTCTAGTTGTGCAATATAATATTTTTCATAACTTGCATTGTCATCGATTGGATGTTTAGATAGTAATAGATTGATGGGATTAGGATCCAAATGGCCTCTTTTTACCATGGGGTATTTGTTGATAAAGCAATATCATATCATGCTAGGGTTCATATTAGGGGTTTTGAAAGTAGTAAAAAGGATCAATATATTGGATGGAATTAAGGGGGCATAGATTCTTTAAAACTAAATTAGGGCTATACATATTTGGTTGGGGAATTAAACTAACTAAAAGTTACAGGTGCGGGAAGGTGGGGATGGGGGGTGGGCATAGGTGGTTGAAAAGTCTTGAAAATCTAGGGGAAGGAAGGAGTGGGGGTTGTCAAGTCACAAAAGTCTAAGGGAGGGAGGGGGTTTTCAATTCAATTTTTTTTTGGAGTGCATAAAAAAGTGAAATTAGGAAATTTGTAACACTTAATCAAAGACAATTCATCAAAACCTAAACACAAATATTTATTTCATTCCTTGATAAGGATCAATATCATGCCATGATTTTAATTAGAGGAGCTCTTAGGATAAATTAGAATAAATGTAATATTTTAAAAATATAAATAAAAAAACTAACTAAAAAATTAATATTATATATTAAATCGTAATATATTTAATTGAATATATAATAAAATATGAAACTTTCACCTTATAATAAACATGACCAATAGTTATTATCTAATTAATCCTACCATCTCGTAGAAAAAAATGCAAGAAACCCTAAAATTTGAAAAATTAAAAAGGTAAAAATAACCGCGAGAATTGATTCATAGTAGGATCTAGGAGCCAAGGAGATTCTCACAATTCGATATTGCTCACAAAATATGCACAAATTAGCAGAAAGAGTGAAAATAACATAAAAAATGAAGTCAATAACATATATTATTATGACTTTCCAACATGTAACTATGCCTGGATCAGATATATATTACAATATGGAGAAATCGTGAGGCCTTGGAGGTCATCTGGATGCATACAAGTGTCAGACCATGATTTGACCCTCAAACCCCCCTAGGTGGACCAATCATCTTCCTAATCATCCCAAACAGTCATGAATGCAAATGTGAACATGGGTGAGGCATGGCGAGACATAAATGGAGGCATTGTAAAAATGGGTGAGCACATAGGTGAGTGGGAGTGGCTCTAGGAGGCAATAAATTCCCAGGGAAGGCCAAAAACCACCACAAGCATGCACTAGCGCCTAAAGTCAAACACATTCCATGAATATATGGATAGGGGGGTGCACCAAGACTGATATGTCATCAATGAGGGCTCCTTTCATTCATAATGATCAACTGAGAGCGTCTAAACTGTTATAATGATCAACCAAGAGTGCCTCAACTAAATGATCAATATCTGTAAGTCTAGACCATAGAACATTGCATGGAAGCAAATGAAATGTTCCTTAGGTATAATATCATGGTAATAAGGTGGATTATTTATGTAAACCCCCCCTTAATCCAAACTCAGTACAACTTACCAAAAATATTATTGAGGCCTTGGCAACTAAGGCTCAAGTCACCTCATAAAACTGAAATTTTATTTGTTCATAAAAACAAGGTAAGGAGGAAAACCACATGGGAACAAAACCTCCCCTAAAAAATGGACATGGAGCCAAAAATATGAAAGTGAATGGTAGAAATCACCATGTATCACCCACTCCAAGAAGGGATATCAGATAGGTGAATCTATTCTCTATGAAGCTCTTGGTGAAAATGTCAACAGTTTTCTCTGCAGATGGGCAATACTGCAAGGCTATCACTTGATCATGCACCAAGCTCCAGATGTAGCGCATGTGTATCTTAATGTGTTTGGTCCTTTTTCTCTGCATTGGATTAGTGGAAATATTGTTTTCACTTTGATTTCCACACCAAATTACTGTGGTTGAATCAAATGAAACTCCAATTTCCTGAAGAATACCTTGCAACCACACACATTGTGTAGCTGTGTTCACTGCTCCTCTGTACTCAGCCTCAGCTGAAGATAGGGATATGGTGTGATGTTTTTTTCTTGGCTGGAATATGGGACCATATTAAATCATGAATACATAACCTTAACTAGACTTCATATCATTGGGATCTCCATCCCAATTAGAATAAGAAAATCCAACTAGTTCTAGTGGAGAACCAACAACATAGTGTACCCCGAAGTGTCTGGTTCCTTGCACATAGTTCATGATCCTATTGGATTAATTCCAATGGATCTCATGAGTATGCTGCATATATATATATACAACACCTACAACATATTCCAAATTTAGTCGAGAGTGTGTAATATACAGTAGAATCCCAACTAGTTTCCTCTACAATGAGTTGTCCACCAATGGAGACTCACCAAATTCACCTAATTTTATACCTGAAAGGAATGGGAACTTGGATGCATTACATCCAAACATTTTTAACTTAAATAAAATGTTTGTAGCATACTTTTTTTGGATTATCTTGATCCCTGCTTCATATTTCTCAATTTCCAAACCAAGAAATCGCTTCAACAATCCAAGATCAGTCATGGAGAATTCACTGTGCAAAGAAGACTTAATCGATCCAATTTATTTAGTGAAACTACCTTTAATAAAAATATCATAAACATACCACACTATGACCTGAATTAAGTCACCAAAAATGTTGGAAACACACATTAGGATGAGATTTACATATTTCAAATCCAAGCGAGAGCAGAAAATTGTCCATCTTGGCATACCAAGCCCCGAGGGATTGCTTGAGGCCATAGAGAGACTTCTTTAACTTGCATACAAGTGAAGGATCCTAAATGAAACCTTTAGGTTTCTGCATATATATCTCTTCTTGAAGTTCACCATGAATACTCTTCACATTCATGTGGTGATCCTCTCAGCGCTTAGATACAGCTATGGCTAAAACTAGCCTGATAGAGTCCATCTTTGAAACCAGTGCAAATGTATATGTACAGTCCACTCCTTGGAGTTGAGAGAAGCCTTTGGAAACCAACATGGAATTATAGTTTATATATGAACCATAAAAAACCACTTCAGTCCTATAGACCCACTTGCATTGCACTAGTTTCCTCTTGGAGGGCAAGGGAACCAATTCCCAAGTCTCATTTTCATGTAATGAGTTGAACTATTCTTGCATGGTTGTTTTCCATATTGAGTCAAGTGATACTTCATGATATGTTTGAGTATTATACACAACCATAATAAATACTCTCTCAGCAATATTCACTTAACATGCAGAGAAAGCAGTGTGAAATTGAGATCTAGTCTTTCTAGGATCTAGTGGATTACCAGCTAGATTTCCCGCTGCTTCAAGAGTCTTCTAAACCCATTTGGTCCAAATGGGTGAGTCAAGATCTGAATGTATGCCATCATAACATTCATCAATATCATAATCATAAAAATTATAAAGAGATTAATCACTTACATCATCATGGAGTGGAGGAAGTGAGCATTCCCCATGAGCTAGTTCGACCTCTTGCATGAGCTCCTCTTCGAACTGTACACTCCTTTCTATGAATGTATTCTAAGATGAGGGATGAAAGAGATTGTAGCCCTTTTAATATTCAGCATATACAACCATGATGTACTCCTTTATTTGAGGTTGTAAGGCATTTCTCTTCTTTGGAGGAATCCTAGCCCAAGCCTTTGAGCCAAAGACCATGAAATGTGAGGCACTTGGCTTGTGACCAAACCAAGCCTCACATGTTGTTTTGCCATCCAAATATTAGTGAGGAGCTATATTTTGAACATATTTAATGGATTCATCGCATATTTTACAATTCAAATCCTTTGCTTCAATCATACAGGTTGCCATCTCCTTGAGAGACTTGTTTTTGCGCTGTGCAACACCATTTTCCCGTGGTGTGTAGGGAACCAAATGCTGCATTTGGATGCCACATTATTCACAAAGCTGCTGCAAACTATTTTTCACATACTCCTTGCCATTGTCAGTCCTAAGGACCTTGATCTTGTACCCACTTGCATTATCAACCAGGGATTTCCAAACTTTGAGAGTCTCAAAGACTTCGGATTTTAGTTTGAGGAAATAAACCCACCAATACCTTGAGAAATCATCTATGAAAGTCAAAACATACCTTGATCCTCCGTAAGAGGGTGTGAGAAGAGGCCCACATTAGAGGAAATTTCTACTCAAAATGGGCCTCCTAAAAAAAATTAATAAAATAATAGTTAAAATAATAAAATAATATTTATTAATTTTGGAGGAAGAAAAGAAAAAAAACTACTTTNCTCAAAATTTGATCGGGAGAGCTCGTATTTTCGACATATCTCCCTGTGTTTTTACTCAAATTTACTTTTTTGTTGGCATACTTTTGACAGACCTTGCTACCCCAAAAACAAGAAATACCAGGAAATATGCCATCATCACGTTTTTTCTGGTATTTCTTGTTTTTGGGGTAGTGGGGTCCGTCAAAAGTATTTCGAGTGGGTACTCGTTGGATGCGAAATTGAATTCCGCATCCAACGAGATATCTCGATCAAAATTTGAGTAAAAACACGGGGAGATATGTCGAAAATACAAACAAAAAAATAGTTTTTTAATGATACATATCCCCAAATTTATATTAAAAAAGTGTTTAAGACCTATACGGTATTTAAATTTAAATAAATTTCATTGGCTAACACATGATGACATGGAATTTGAATTAGAGTTAAAAAGCCCATTTTGAGTTGAATTTTCCTCTAATGATAAGATATGAGTGCACCAAATCAAGCACTTGGATAACTCTCCTTGATTTCCCTTTCTCATAGCTGTGCTCTACATGCTTTCCCAATCCACATCCTTTGCATGTTCCACTTGATAACTTGATAGAAGGAAGCCCTTCCACCATGCCTTTGTTCAATTCCTAGAAGTATCTGTAGTTGAGATGGCTATATCTCTCATGCCACAACTAGCTTGTCTCATTGGCATGTGACAAAAGCGCATTCCCTCCGTAGTAGGGAAGGAAATGGGTGAATTTGTACATTCTTGCATGATGATCAACAAATGCCAATGCCACCACCTTGTTTGTAGATATTTCTGCTATCTCCATTGTGTCTGCAGTAAATATTACTCTCTTGGATTCACCAGTGTGATTCATTTGGTACACTGAGAGTAGGTTTGGTGCCAAATCATGTATAAAAAAATATATTATTAAAGTATCAATCGATCGATATTACTAATCCCTTTGTATTGGATCTCTGAATCATCACCCATTCGAACAATTGGACCACTGTCAGAATACATGGCTGAGAAGAAGAATTCTACAGAGGCCATATTCCTGGAATCTCTTGAATCTATGATGAAGGAAGAAGAGTCTGAAAAACCAACAATCAATGCATGGAACCTTTCTTTGTTGTCTGAGCCTGAACCACCATCTTTATTCTGTGCACCCTTAGGCAGTTGGATGCTGTTCTTCTCAAGTAGCTGTGCCATCATGTCTATGGTATTCTTCATACATGCAATCTCTGGATTCCACCCTTTGTGACAGTAGGTGCATTTTGTCTTCTCTTTCTTCTTCTTGTCCTTTTCCTTGCAAGGATTTGAACCCCCCTCTTAATATTTGTGTTTTTCTTGCTTCTTCTTGTCTTGCTGCTTTGAATCATTGGCTTTCTTGTTGCCTTTGGATGGATTTGAAACTCCTGCAACAAGAGCTTGATCCTTACTAGATTTTATGGTGCCCATCTGCACTAGCTTGTATTTCTCTTGAGTCAGTGACTCCATGAAGTCATCCAATAAAGGCATGTGTTCGTTTCGAGATGTGATCTTGCTAGAGTGGAATGTATATACAAACACTGAGTACTCTACCCCTAGCTTCGAAAGTATGGACAATATGAGCTAATCATAATTTGTTTCTATGCCACACTGTTTCAAATGAAGCAACAACGATTTGAACTTTATGAAGAAGTCTTGGATTGTCTCAAAGTGAGTTGGAATTAGTGAGATAAGTTTATTTTTGAGTTGGTGACCTCTCATCTCATTAGTCTTCCCGAACAATTCCTCAAGATTGATCCATATTTTGTTAGGATTTGTTAGACTATCTACATGGAAGAGCAAGTCTCTCGAAATTCTGAGACAACGCATTCCAAACGCTTCATCAAGCTTGTTGAAGAACTTCAATTTCTCCAAAACAGAGTTTGGTTCGACCTCAGTTCCCATGGTGACCCTGTACAATCCTTTTGAACTCATCTGGATCACCATTTCAGACTTCCATTCAAAATAGTTGAATGAGGTCAGCAATACATGGGTCTACTCCATTTTTACATTAGAGGAATTTTGGGGTCTAAAATGGGCCTCCTAAGGAAAATAATAAAATAATAGTTAAAATAATAAAATAATATTGATTAATTTTGGAGGAAGAAAGAAAAAAACTACTTTTTTGTGTTTGTATTTTCGACATATCTCCTTGTGTTTTTACTCAAATTTCGATTGGGAGAGCTCGTTGGATGCGGAATTTGATTCCGCATCCAACGAGTAGCCACACTGCATACTTTTGATGGACCCCACTACCCCAAAAACGAGAAATACCTGAAAAAACATGATGATGATGTCATCATCACGTTTTTTCAGTTATTTCTCGTTTTTGGGGTAACGGGGTCCGTCAAAAGTATGCAGTGTGGGTACTAGTTGGATGTGGAATCAAATTCCGCATCCAACGAGCTCTCCCGATCGAAATTTGAGTAAAAACACAATGAGATATGTCGAAAATACGAACAAAAAAAGTAGTTTTTTTTAATGACAAATATGTCAATTCAACCATTATGGTTGACTTTTTTTATTGAAATTCTATTGGTTTTTGAATTCCAACTCACAAAAACTTATTTTGGCACGTTTTCTTATAAGGCCCATTTTAGACCCCAAATTTCCTCTAATGCTTTCCCTCTCGGTGACAAACTGCTGATTGTACTTTCAATGCAAACACTCAAATCTATCTGGAAGATACCTCAAACAACAACTTAAAACCTATGGATTTGATTTCTATATCCAAATATCTCTGATACCATGTGAGAATTGATTCACAGTAGGATCTAGGAGCTAAGGATATTCTCACAATTTGATATTGCTCACAAAATATGCACAAATTAGTAGAAAGAGTGAAAATAACATACACAAATGAAGTCAATAACATATATTATTATGGTTGTCCAGCATGTAACTATGTATGGATCAAATATATATTACAATAGGGAAAAATCACGAGGCCTTGGAGGCCACCTGGATGCATACAAGTGTCAGACCATTATTTGACCCTCAAACCCACCTAGGTGGACCAATCAACTTCCTAATAATCCCAAACAGTCACAAATGCAAGTGTGGACATGCGTGAGGCACGCTGAGACATAAATGGAGGCATGCTAGGTGTGGGTGAGCACATGGGAGAGTGGGAGTGGCTCAAGGAGGCAATAAATTCCCAAGGAATGCCAAAAACCATGACAAACATACACTAGCACCTAAAGTCAAACACATTCCCCGATTCTAGGGATGGTGGAGTGCACCAAGGATGATTTGTCATCAATGAGAGCACATGTCAATCATAATTATCAAATGGGAGAGCCTCAACTCTCATTAAATGAACATTATCACTAAGTCTAGACCATAGAATATTGCATGGAAGCAAATGAAATTTTCCTAAGGTATAAGATCGTGGTACTAAGGTGGATTATTGCTCTAACAATAACCCAAGATCTATCACAAAAAATGAGTCACATGTAGTATATGGGTCTCCTCCTTGAGATTGAACTTGGAATTTATTCTAAGTAATTTATAATGTGTATTAGTCAAGAGATGTATTGAACGAGGATTGTAATATGCAAGTAACAACATTGTATGCGTAGTGAGTAGTTTGTGAATCCCATAAACATACAATACCAATTGAGAAAATCACTTAAACAAGAAGAAAACTCACTTTGTGAATCCCTGATTTGTAGGAGTGCGCCAATTTCTGAAAACAACCCCCTCTCTCTCAGCCTCGGCTAGAAATAGTTCAACAATCATGTTAACTTCTAACAATCCACTAATAAAAGATAAGGGCTATAGAAAATTTTAGGGGCAAAATTTCACCCATGGGTGAAATTAAGGAATCCAAAATGTTGACTAGGAAAATATTTTATATGGTAGTACATTTAAAAAATAAACCACACACACACACACACACACACATTCGTCCATTGGGCATAGCTCGGGTGGTCGGGAGATTTGGTTATTGCGCTCCCCACCCAGTTTGAATCTCGCCGGGGACATTTTCTCCTTGGGAGCCTTTGTATGTAATGAAATATTAGGCTGGTGAGCCATTTATCGTGATTAATAATGCCCAAGTTCATGTATACTTTCCTAGCGAGCATAAGATATTTTCCCAAGTGGACGTAGCCATGGTGTAAAATTGGGCTTCCATGGTGAACCACTTTCTCTCTCTCTCTCTCTCTCTCTCTCTTTATATATATAGAACTATTATCCCACGCGGTTTTATGATAGACACAATTTGAAAATAGTTTTTTCCCATGGTTTTAAGAAGAGAAGGGATTTCAAATGATTTTTTCCCTATGAAATTAGAGTTCAGAGTACCATTCACCCCGATTTCATGGAATGATAATTTTTTTATTACTAAATGCCCAAATTTCTTTAACTAAATGTAATATTAAAATAATCTTTATTCTTCAGATTTAGTGTAAATTATTGTTTTGTTTGCAAAATTTCCATATAATTATTGTTAAATTCTTAAATGAAAATTAAAAGAAATCTTCCTTCCTTGAATTGAGATTTATTTGTAAATAAGTTATCAAAAGGTAAAGAAATCTTTAATTTTCACTTTTATTACAATGTAGTGTTTTGTTTGAATTTTAGTTGCAATTTTTTGCTGGGATTTTCTCCAAGCTTAAGAAAATTTTATTTGCTTGGTGAGGTGGTTGCATTTCTTAGGCCTTTTGTTCAAGATTCTCCTCAATAAATTAAATACATTGTTGAATTTAGTGAGAAATTAGTATTGTACATCTATCATTCTTTCTAGGGTAAAACTACTTCTTTCTGTTAAAAGTTTGTTTCCCTTCCTCTTTGAGGTGATAAGGACTGACAATATTACAATGTATTGTTTCTTTGTCAAATTATTTATAGGTTCTTATCTGTTAAAGAAAACTAAGGAAGCACTAAAAACCCATAGAAACACAATGGGCATCTTGATTACCTCGGAAACCGAATTACCTTCTCAATATTAAACAAATGTATTTATAGGATTACATAACAGCAAAACCATTGGTAAATACAATGAGTCATAGAATACCATGGGTCACTAATTCTAGGTTATGTGACCAACTCAAATAATCAACTACATAACTAATTAATGCACTATTGATAGTGGTCCGTTGAGATTACAATTCTTAACACACCCCCTTAATCTCAACTAGGACAATACTTCAACACTATCAATGCAAAAAGATGCCTGCTGGTCTATGTTTTAGCTAGGATTACATTTCATTTAAAAACTTCAACTTCACTTTTTTCCTTGAAGTGTACTTGGACTTCTTATTCTTTGTCTTTTGGATCTTGATGCTAAGTAGTTGTTCTTCAGATTCTTCTTCAACTTCTGGAACATAGTGCAACTCTTCTTCTTCACACTGAAATGTTTTGTCAGAAAAAAATATGAATACGTTTTAGATTTTCTTGGAGAGAATTCACATCATGGTGTTGCTCATCAATGGGAGCTACTTCATCATTCTCATTGAATTCTTCATTTGTATGTACCCACTGTGCATCCTTCATTGCTTGTTCAAAAATGGAGGGCTGAGAAGAAAGCAGAGCATACTGTAGATGCTCATAGATCTCCCTCAAACTTCTAGTTTTCTGGTTTTGGGGAGGACTGTCTATTGCTTTTTCTTATGTGCTGATATAAACTTGTTGTTGCTCATTCTGAGAAACTCTTGTAGCTTCTATGCTGCTATCAACTATCTCATGCTCAGAGAGACTATCACTCACATCACTGAGTACTGCTACATTGACAGGTTTTTTTTCAATTTCAAACATCACTGGATCAACATTGGTTTCCACATAAACATGCTCTTCTTGATTGTCTTCTACTTCATTGTGGGATTCCTAGTGCTTTGCACAACTTTCTAAGTCACTTTCTTCTACAAATGGTTTTTCACTAAATACTTCTTTCAGTATATTCCATACCCTTTTTGGGGTATCAACTTCTACAATATAATGAAATAGTGAAGAGTTTATACTGTCTTGTATGAGACATAAGGCACCGACTTGCCTTCTTTGTTTTTGGAACTCAGTCAAAGCCTTAAATGAATCTGGATCTCTAGGACCTTCTTCAACTATGAAATAACACAAATCTTGTAATTTTATCAAATTACTCACTTTGACTTCCCATACATCATAATCATCTCCATTAAATGTTTTCCATAATCCTTTTGGTGTTCAGATATTTCTTAGCTCTTCAAATTCTTTTGGTAGTGCTTCTGGTAGCACCATCTTCAAGAATCGATCTTCTTGTCTTTTTGTCTCGATCACAACCTCCAATATGACCGGATCTATGTGTGTGTGTGGTTTCTACTTTGTGAAAAGGCTTACCCATAAACAAAAAGTAATGGATCAGGGAATTGGATCTGATACCATGTTAAATAAAACAAGAGAAGCAAGTAAGACTATGGAATTACCTGATTTCCTGCGCAATGGAATTACCTTCTCAATATTAAGCAACAATACTTATAAGGGAATATTGATTGCCTGGATAATGAAATTACCTTCTCAATATTAAGCAACAGTATTTAACATAACATTAACACCATTGGTAAATACAATGGGTCAATAATTCTAGCTAATGTAACCAACTCAACTACTCAATTAACTAACTAATACACTATTGATAGTGGTCCGTTGAGATTACAACTCTTAACATTATCTTTCCTAAAAAGCATGGAATATTTTAAAGTTCTTGTTATATAAACAAATGAAATAGCAACAAAGCAGCTTATACCCGTTGCTTAGAAATGTTGTAATATATTAGTTATTCATAAACAAAAGCAAAAAATTAAAATAACTATAAAAATAAAATAAAAATAAAAGTTAAATTTATAAATAAAATTTAATAAATATAATTAGAAAAAATTAAACTAAATTGAAAATATATACTATAACTAATAATCTAAAGGATTTAAAAATTAATACTTAAAAGTTATTACATTATAATTTATATATTAATGTAAGTTATAAATAATATTATTTTATATTTAACTTGATCAATATTTAAATTATTTTGAAATTTAAATAATCATGCAAGATTTATTAAAAAAATTATAATAAAAATGAAAATTTAAAAATTTATAATTATAATTAAAATATATTTTAGTATTTAAGAAAGATTATGATAAAATGTAAATATCATAATTTATAATTATATTTTTTATAATATATAATATTTTAAAGTTAGATTGATCTTGCTTATATTCTAATATTCCAAATGGGTTTCGTTAGAGTCTAACTTCGTGCTCTGTATCGTGACACCAAATGGATTGAAAGTGCATGATTTTACAAGCCATATTACTATCATGGTCACAAGGAGAAAACAATGGAATTCCAATTTATTATGAAATTAAATTGGATTTTATGTTTTCTTTTTAGACAAGAACAGTTAGAGTTGCATTAATCAGTTATGAATTGATTTAGAATTTGAAAATTACAAAATAAAGAAGGCTGATGACTTCTAACAGTACTGTCAGCTTTTTTGTGAATATCTTGGGAGATAAATCCCACTTGCTTCTAGAGCTTTTTTGAGAAAAAGACAAAAATTGCTTACAAGAGTAAACTCTCATGAACTGTGAGCAGAGAAGAGTGCAGAAGAAAAACATTAATTAGAAGGAGAGGTAAAATTCCCCTTAATGAAAGGGTCCAACTACTTTTGAGAGCCTAAGAAAATATTTGAGGCCGCTTCCTTTTCCTTACGTTATTTGTTGGTCTTTCTCCCTCTGGTGGGGGGAGGAGAAGGGGCTGAGAAGTCTTCAGGTTCAGAGCTTCCCTTTGACCCAGAGGAAGGGACTAAGGAAGCCAATCCCGCTTGGGATGAAGTCTCATGATCTAACGTTTGGGCATCTCTCTTGGATCCTAAAGGAAGGCATGTAAAATCTTCTTTCGCGACGAGGGCAATGATAACTGTCTTCAACAAGCTGGGAGGATCTGGGGGGTACCGCCCTGTACTGGATCTTCCGTTGCTTCATAATATTGAGCTTTGACTTCCTGAAAAACTTCAAAGTTGTTTTTGTTTTCCAGTGGAGGTGAGACTGCAACATAAGGAGGATGAGGATCATGAGAAGCTGGATCCTTATGCTGAGAAGCTAGAGGCTCATTTGGCCAGAGGGGGGGGGGTCGGCGTCGATTAGTGATTGTTTGGAACTCTACTTTCTTAGGAGCAGGGGGATTTGAAGTTTGTTGAGATTTGGAAATCTTGGGGCAGCATTTGGCAAAGTGGCCATAAACATGGCAAAATTTGCATTTGAATGAAATATGCTCGTAATCCAATTCTTGGATGTGGCTCCATTCTCCTAAAGTAATCCTTAGGGCTTCCAGAAACCCTTTTTCGAGATTTACCTCTACACAAATGCGGGCACATGTAAACTGACCCCCTTTTGGATTTGCACTATCTAGGTAGCACCCTAACTTATTGCCGATGTCCTCAAGAGAGATTTCCCCCCAAAGATGAAGTGGGAGATACGACAGTCTTACCCAGACAGGAGCAGCAGTAATCTCTGCTTTAAGGTTAAAACCCAGAGTCCAAGGGGCTAAAAACAACCCTCTTGATCCCATGAAGAAAGGACCAAATCGAAAAACTAAATCTCATTCTTCTTTACTCAGAAACAGAAAAAAAAAACCCTACCAGTTGTGAATAGAGAGACCTGACCTTGCAGAATAGGGTTCCCGTGTTCTACAATCCAAATCTCCACCTCCTTTGGGCTGGGCCACAACCCTGTAAACTTGCGGATGAGGGATTTTTCTAAGAGAGTGATCTCTATTCGGCATGGATTTGAGGGAGAGATCTCCAGAGAGGGGATCTCATCAATATTTTTCACGAACTTGGAGGGCAGAGACGGAGCCTGAGGAGCGATGACTTGAACCAGGGCCTTAAAGGATTGAAGTTGGTTAAGGACCTCCATAAAAAGGAGCCACGACCAACAGAAAATTCGTGGAAATGTGCGGTAGTAGAAAGAAACTCGAGGGAGCAGGTTGGGGGCCTTCACGCAACTGCCTGATCACTGGCTAGGGTAGGCAGGCATCTAGAACCAGAGGATGCAGGAGGACAGAACCAGAGGACACAGGCAAGACAATAACTAGGAAAACCCTAGTCGCGCTTCAGAGCTTGGCCATCCGAGTATCGTGTCCTAAAATATGTATATTAAATTGGATTTCATGTTATGTTAAGTTTGTGCTTGTATTTACCATGATAGAATGAGATTACTCTAGAGAGTTATATTGATTTTCGTATTATTTAAAAATCTTGTCATTAATGAATTCCAATTTATCATGTTATGTTAAGTTTTTGTTTGTGTTTACCATGACATAATGAGATTCCTAGAGAGAGTTATATTGATTTTTGTATTATTTAAAAATATTCTCATTAATGAGATTATTTTAGAGGGTTTTATTGTTGGCTTTCAAATTATTGAAAACATTTTACCATAATGTCACTACATTAATAACAATACAATGGGATTTTAGTAGCGATACAATGTAATGCTATTGAAGTTTTAATATTAAAAAATTAATATTGAAAAATTCAATTATTATGAAAACTTATTAATAAAATTAAGTATTATAGAAATTTGTAAAAAATTAATTTTGTTTTGTTTATATATTTAATTTTATTTCTCACAATTATATTTAAAACTATATCAAAATAGTTATTTCACACATCTTTATCAATAAAAAAAATAAAAATAGATTTATTTATTTTTAAATTATTTTAATATTCAAAATATTTGATTTAATATTTATTTTTCACACAACTTTACAAAACTTTGTATAGATTTTTGAATAAATTACAAACTAATTAAAAGTCAACTTAGGTTGAATGCTAACTAACAAGTACAAAAGAAGTTTTGAAGATCTAGGTGGAAATTTATTCGAGTCAGAGCTGGTCAAATTTTGTAGTGCTCAAGATCTTATCATTTGCAACGGTCTCACAAAATTGCCAAACTCTAGCTAGATGACTTGTATCCATGGGCTTGGAAGTAGTGTGGTAGATTATGTTATATCTAATATCCCTATTCACAACAAAATAATAGATTTCAACATCTTCAACAACCTTGAGCCCGTCTCTGATCATATACCTTTAATTATAACATCTCAATATTTCCATACGTGGCAATCCTAAGGAGGAAAACTATTATTTCCAAAAGCACCCGATCTTCGATAAAAATAAAGCTGACATTTTTCTCCACGATCTAAAAAATGAATTGTTTCATTTATCTAGTATGAAGAATATAGAAAATATCTATCATAATTTTACTACAGCCCTCTCGTCATCCATTAAAAATTTCTCTATTGAAGTCTTGACTAAAACGAGCAATAGTAGAACCAACCCTTGGTATGATCAAGAGTGTAAAGATGCAAGAAAATAAATTAAGCAAGCTACTCCAGATTCGATAAAAAATTCCAAAATAAATCACTACAAAGCGTTAATTAAAAGAAAAAAAGGCATTATCTAAGTAAAAGGCGAGAAAATCTCCGACACCTTTCCAAGGTGGCTCCTAAGAAATTCTGGATGCAAATTCTAACTCGCATAACAAAAGAGGACAATAAAATTTCTTTAAAAGATTGGGATTCCTATCTTAAAATTCTTTATGAATCCCCAGTTATCGGAGATAACATTCAAACCCTTCTTACAATGAAATAAGTTTTCTCATTAGAAGACATAGATTTTAGGGTTAAGTGCTTAGCAAATGGAAAATCCAAGGACAATGAAGGTTACTGTTGTACAGGACAATACACCCTTGTAACCTAGGGTCTAGGGTTACCAACTTACTATTAGACTTGCAGAAAATCAGATTTTACAGAGAATGGAATGAGAATAGGAAGAGATCTTGGCTTACCTGGTTTATGACGGTTGATCCAAGCTTGGTCTTCTCTCGCTCCAATCTTCTCCAAAGCTTCTAGGGATGCTTCTCTTCACTTGCAAAGAGCCAATTCTTCAAGCAATATCTCATACATATATACATCAGAGGTTAGATGAAAATCATATTAATGATATAATTGAACATATTCATTAAACCAACATACATGAGATAAACTCAATACAAGATTGGAAGAAGAATTCTCTGTATTAACAAATAGTGAATAGGTAAGAACACAACCCAGCTTCTGACAAAAGGACTCCTCTGCAACTGAGGACTTTGAGTTCTGCTACTCCAAGACTCTAAAGGTATACCACTAGCATAACTTTTCTCTTCCAAAATTGATTGATTAGCCCCATCCCAAGGCCTCTATTTATACTTTGGGAAATAGAGAGGTTTCCAAGGTTAGGATGGTTGAGATAGTTGGGATAGTTATGGATTAAGGCCCAACTAATCTCATCTAATCATGATTTATATTTTTTAAGGTCGAATTAAGGTATACACGAGTATTGACATAGGCAAGGCGCATATGACATGCGGGTTTCTCAAAGGGAACTCATGTATGCAAGGTACACGCGGGTTGCAATGCACATACTCGCATATGACACGTGAGTTGCAATGCACATAGTCGTGTGTGCAACCAAAAACTTAGAATAAAAATATATAAGGCTGGTCCGAGGATAATGCATCAAAGGTCATGCACATTTATAGGGTTTTGGCCACTTCAATCCTAATTGTCCTTTTGTGTACTTACATGATGAATGTCAGGACTTGGACAGAGAAGTGCCTTTTGGCTGATAACAGATGCCCCTTAATGTGTGAGGTCAGAGGGAAGCGATTGCCGAAATACATTACAATCTTTATCTTCGAGAACTCAGAAGTCCAAGGCAGCAGAGGAAGTACTTGAAACAAATACATATCAATGTCATATACAAAATCATATCTGAGTATGCCATGTTCAAATACTGGAAAAATAGCTCCTTTACAATATTTGATTACATCATATGATTCGGGGACAATACCACGTATATTACAAAGGTGGGTCGAAGCCACAATATACAATGATGAGTCTTCAAAATTTGGAACCTGTGTAGGTGAATAAAACACAATCTTGTGCAATTTAGGTTGTAGATGTGAACCTAAGGTATTCGTCAAAATCCAAAGGAACAGGGATAATTTTAGGGGCGAATTTTAGCCCATGGGCTATTTTTAGTGGTTTTTCTCCAAAAAAAGATTCGCCATTTTGCATTTTTTGAAGCCCTGTTTTGCCTAATTTTGATGGGGTAAACTTTTTTCACCCTAAAAATCACCAAATTATTATATAAACAATACAAAATCATTGGAAATTAAAATATTTTTTGAAAAATATCACCAAATATTTTATAGTTGGTGTTTTAAGAATTGGTAAGATTCGCCAACATTTATACACTTTTAAATAAGTATGGTTCCTCAAAATCATCCATGCAAAGGAACCTGTACAATCCAGGCCATGTGAATAGATGTGTTGAAGTCAAACATGGAAAGGATTCAACATATTGTCAAGCAATAGGTGAAACTGACAACTGAAGAAAAGGAGTTCACCAAAGATGATAGTGAGTCCTAAGGTACGATCGCCAAAAATATAGGTCATCATCTTTAGGAAGTGCTGATGAGAAACCATGCTGTGATGAGGAAGGAAATACATCCTCCAACGGATCACAAGAGTGGCTAGGAACTAGATAAGGGAAGGTAGACACAAGTAATATTCAGATAGGATAATGATGGAATCATGATAATAATCAAATACAGGGATAAATCCTTGAACAATGAGCACGACACAGAGATGACCCAAGGTAGCTTTTAACTTTGCAGATAGGGCAACTAGACTTATCTGTCATGTAGGAGACATGATCAGATTTCCCATGTATAAAGGACAAGTGGAGGAGTAAGAAAATCGAAGTGATAGCTGGGATAAAAGTGTACATTGAGACATGAGTATCGGGAAGTTCAGAGAGTGCTATGTTCAAGGAGGACATGCTTCCACCGTCTGTAATCCAAAAAGAAAAATTCTTCCTTATCTTTCCTGTTAAATTTTAACGAGTCCAGGAAAGTCAACTTAGGTCTCTCTTCATTTTTGACAAGCTTGAAGAGGGGAGAGAATAATGCTTGATAATGTCACTGATTTGTGGATTTTACGATCCCGAACTAGTACATGCTCATTGGTGTTTTTATATTTAGAGATTCTGAAAACTCCGAAGAAGACTCCAGGGGGGTCCTTTTTCATCCAATTTAGTTTCATGAGGCTGGAAAGTATAAAACATACCACATAATAACTCTCTTATCTTCCAAAGAAGTAAGGCGCACCTTTTCGTACTTAGTCAGGGAGGTCCGAAAAAGGTTAAATTACCACCTACCCAATGCTCCTTCAAGAGCAGCTTATAGCTTGAGTTTTACGAGTGTGAAGGAAAGCAAGATCACTTGGAAAGATACATTTGATTATGAGGAATGGGGCTTACAACAGTAAGCTCGATGCTTTGTTCTTTAGTGTTTAAGACATGAAAAAGGCATAAAGTACACATGGAATCTTTTTCATGTTTTGGTCCAGAGCTCGAAAAAGAGGAAACTAAGCTCATACCAGGTGCTCCTTTTCTGTAAATTTAGTCCCTCAGGTCTGGAGAAGTGATAAAACTATGCATGAGAATACTCTTCTCAATTCTGTAGAAAAGAGAGCGATAATTTCTCGTACTATTCCACATGGTCCGAGAAAGTGATAACCTACCACCAATGTGGATGTCCATTCACATATTCTTAACAAGCATGAATGGAAAATTTTACTCAGTAGTCAAGTCTATTTTGAGGAGTTAGACCTGGGCCTAAAGAAACTTCATAAGGGCGGGGACCCTTATAAAGGGGATAGCTTGTAAAAAGAGACCAAAATGAGGCTCAATTTGGCATGAAAAATAACTAAGAAGGTTCCCCTAAACCTACGACAAATGCGACATGAGTACCAAAAGACAACAATGTGTTCTAAACTAGGGTAATCATGGAAGGAAATCCCTATCCATGGAAGAACAATCATATAGACAAGGTAATAAGGGTTAAACACCATAGTCCGTGGTCAAAGTAGTGATGCTAGGGTTAAAGCAGATTATGTATTGATGCAAAAATACATATAAATGAACAAAATTCTATCCTATATGAGTGAATAATTAATTTAAGTAACCTTGGACCTATTGCATTAGGAAAACATGACATGGTATTAGTTTGATTTTGATAGAAATTAAAAACTATAGGTTAAAAAATCCACATTTTGAAATTGTTTCTATAAATAATCCAAAAATAGAATTCAAAAACACCATTTCATATTTTTACCCAATATAGACAATTTTTACCTCTGACTTCAATCTCTTGGTGTGGACAAACCAATGGGCGATTTTCAAATGCGCAAGTGTCAGGTAAGCTAGCTCTTCATGCTCTTCCATTTCATTCATTTACATTTTCAATTTTATGCAAAATTTGATGTTTTAAGCCTGTCTTAAGGGGGTCGCACTGTATACACAGGTAGGCGACTTACAGAGTCGCGTACATGCCTTTTATATGCAACTTTCCCAAAGGAAACCTGTGTATGAAACACGAACTGTCTAAAATACAGACACGTGTACTGCGCGACATAGGAAAAGTGTAAAATAGAGCCAAAATCAAAGTTTTTTGATGAATTTTAATGTTTGATGGTGGCTTTATGGGCAGGCTAAAACATGGTGTTAGAGTGGAGGGAGAGGGAACATGAAAATATGGACCAAGATGCACTCCGAAGTGCCCCCACTATGAAAGCATTGTGGCAAAGTGGGTTTTTAAAGTTCTTTTGCACCTCACCTATGTGGACCAATGTCCATTTGTTGGGGTTTTTAATTGGCTATTGGGATCATGACCTAGGTTCCTTTGACATACAAGGTGAGATTCTGGAAATTGGATTGCAAGACATATATTTCATTATGGGTTTGTCACGAAGGGGAACACTTGTCAACCTAGAGGGTACCAGCAGGGGCGGTGACCTTCTAAGTGTTCAAGACTATATCAACACTTACTGCACGCCCGACAGTCAGAAAAGGGGAACCTTCATCCCTATTGCACATATTAGTAACTTCCCGTTGCAGGTGCTAGTAAGTACAATAGTGAGGGTTGCAGGATCGTCATCAATCCATCTTGCTACTTGGAACAAGATGAGAATCATTGTAGAGTGCCTACAAGGAGCTGTGTTTGACTGGTGCTCGGGAGTAATCCCAATAATGAAGAAACGACTCTCTAACTGCAAGAGAGGCTGACAGAAGAACTTTGGATATTCTATTTTATTGGTGGCTTTCTTCTTTGAGAGAGTGTCTGCCATCAGCCCTGTGGTACCTCTTCCAACCTTCTCTCCCCGTCAGCCTAGACTGAGTAGGTTGGGAGAAATTTTCCTTCACCAGAGCGGTGGTGGCATGGTTCAGAGTGTCTATGATGATGAATTCTACTTATGGTGGGGACAGAAGCTACTAGCACTGGAGCAGTTTCCATATGCTGGAATGGATTTTTGAGGTGACAATGACCTCATCCTCCCTCCTGGAGGAGCATGGGGAGCATTAGGTGTTTTGTTTTTTTTCAAGTCTTTAAATTTTTATCAATTTTTATCATAAAGATATATACATATGTATAAGAGTTTTTTAATCCAATTAATGTTTAAAATGCAGATATTGGACCAGTCCTCCCTGATGGGCATCCTTGGATGTATGTATGATCGGTGGCAGGAGAGGATCATGGTTTGATTAGGGTACTTGAGGGGAAGTTGTCCAGGCTAACCCAAAGAGTCCCAACTCTATGTATTGAGCAAATCCCTACCATTATGCAAGAATTAGTTGTTGGTATTCCACCCACCTAGATACGCCTTATGAGAAGGGTAGCCAGAGCGGTAGTTGTCTACATAGATGTTTCTGAGGTTGTTGCAGCTGAAGAAGTTGAGGAGGCTCGGGAACAGGATGACTAGGATGAACAGGGTGACCATGGTGGTTAGGATGACCAGGGTGGTTTGGATGACCAGGGTGACCAGGGTGGTCAAGATTAGACCTAGAGGCATTTTATGGATTACGATCCAATTTTTTTATATTTCTACAGTTATGACTGGATCTGAGGATCAAGAACTCAACCTATCTATATGGACAGATATTCACACACACACACACACACATATTTTGCTGGTTTATTTACATGTGTTTTACAATGTATCTGTTATGTATTTTTATGAAATATGTGTCAAGTGCCAATCTAAGATATAATTCGCATATGCATCAGTTAATGAATTTTGATTTCTTGGAATATGATTAAATGTAATAAAATCAAAATTTCTTTCCAATAACCTTACTTGCAAAAACTAATGTAATAAAATAGGGTTTCACACCTGATAAGCTTGATTGAGCTGGGAAACCACCAGTTGAGAGTCAAGTCTAACTTCAAACTGGGTGATGCCATGTGACAATGCATCCCATAAAACCTCAATGACGACCCTGTATTCGACCACATTATTCGTAGCAGGACCTAGGAAAGCGCCTCTAGAGGAAACTAGCTGTCATGAGGGTGAGTAAATAACCCATGCGGCTGGAGCTAGGTTGCAAGTGTGACGACTAGCGCCATCTGCAAAACCTACGAACCACTCAGAAGACATCTGTAACAACCAATAGATGATATAAGAACACAAACCAATGAGCTATTGTACATAAAGTTACATACAATAAAAATACAAGAAAAATTACTAAGCCTAAACATAGTACTTCTTCAGGTAGAGCCCATTTCTAGGCTCAGGTAGCTTATTCCCTTCGAAATCAGTTAATTCATATGCCCCTTTCTTTAGAAATTTTGACACAATATAGGGTCCTAACCACATAGACCTGAATTTCCCTACCCCCAGGGGTTTTTTGTCCTGGTCCCAGAGAAAGACAAGTTCCCCTTAAGAAAAAATCCTGGGTTTGATCGATTTATCATATTGATTTTTCACCCTATTTTTATGAGCCTTGTTTGCAGTCAGTGCATCTCTATGCTGTTCATATAGATGTTATAAGCGTAAAAAACGTTCTTCTAGCTCAGTCATATCAGGTAACACATGAATGTCAATTTTTGAAGATGGGATTTCACATTCAACCGGGGTTACTGCTTCCACCCTGTGAACGAGCTGGAAAGGTGAGAACCCTGTGGCATTTTTCACATTGGTTCGATAAGCCCAAAGTGCAGGATACAACATGATGTGCCAATTTGACTGGGCTGCATTGATAGTACGCTTGAGATTAGTCTTTAAGGTCTTATTTACTGCCTCGACTTGACGATTCTCTTACGGGTAGAAAGAAGATGAATGTTCTTGTTTAAACCCTAGCATAGTTTCCAATTAAGTCTTCATGCTATTTTGGAAATTACTGCCATGATTAGTGACAATATCTTTAGGAATATCGAACAATGCAATAATTTGGTTGAAAACAAAAAAATCTGTAGTTTCCCCGTCAGCCTTATAGGTGGGAATTGCGTCTGTCCACTTTGTAAAGTAATCCACAACGACAATGATGTATTTGTGCCCCCCAGCCGAAACTGGTTTGCACGTCACTTAATCTATCCCCCACTTGGTGAAGGGGCCCACTGCGACTATGGGAAATAATGGATCGGGATGCAACTGCATCTTTCTGGTGTAAAGCTGACAAGGATGACATCGCTTCACGTCTTCTACACAATCTTTAAAGATTGTGGGCCAGAAATAACCAACACGTAAAATATTCTGGGCCATTGCTAACCCAGATAAATTACCCCCACACGCTCTGCTATGCGAATCATTTAGGACAATCTCATCCTCTTTATGGGTGAGGCATCGACACAAAATAGAGTCTACCCCTCTACGGTATAAATTATCCCCAATGATGAGGTAGTTTTTCGCATGTAAGTGTAATTTGCATCATTCTTCCCGCGAAAAAGGTTGTAGGATAGTTCAGAGTCTAGAGATAGACAAGTATATGTCCATAACAAGGATCAGAGGTGAAAATCAATAAAATGTGCTCATATGGGAATGATTTTTCTTCAATTGCTACATCTTCTTCAACTAGAAATTCTGCAATAAGCTCTGCAAAAACTAAGGATTTTTTCGATTTGGACGATTGAAAATCCAAGTCAAACTCCTGGAGAATGAATATCCATTTGTTGAATTTGCCTCCAACTATGCATCGGGACAAGACATATTGAAAAGGATTGACATCTTCTACTACTGTCGTAGTCCTTCATAAGATGTAGTGACGTAACCTCTAAACAACATACACAGTTGCTAACACCAACTTTTCGACGTGGGAGTACCTAAGTTCAGGGCCAGATAAAGCACAACTAAGATAGTAGACGACCTGCTCTTGGAGCTTATCATCTTCCTGGACTAGCACTACCCCAATGGTCGACTTGGATGTGGCTAGATACAATATAAAGTCACGAGAGTAATCTGGCGAACGCAATAAAGGTGCCGACAACAAGCTTTCTTTAATGCCTCGAACACAAATTGTACGGTTTCATCCCATACAAATGGGGTGTCCTGCTTCAACAGGTGCATGAAACCTTTGGTGATCTTGGCATAATTCATGATAAAACATCGAAGAAAGTTAGACCTTCCTTGCAGGATATGAAGTTGCCTGATGGAACGAGGAGGAGGAAGATTTACAATGGCCTCAACTTTCAAAGGATCCACCTGAATACCTTTGTTAGAAATTATGAACCCAAGCAGCCTGTCGGAATCGACACAGAAAACACATTTGTGGGGATTCAACTGTATTTTGTAATGTCTGCATCGTTCAAAAATTAAATGCAAGTGATATGGATGATCGATCCTCTTACGAGAGTGCGCCGATAGATCATCTAGGTAGAGTTCAACAAAATACTTGATATCATGAAAGGAAAAATTCATTGCCCGCTAAAAGGTAGCCCCTGCATTTTTTAATCTAAAAGGAATTTTATTTTATGCAAATGTACCCCAAGGATAGATGAAAGTCATTTTATGTTGGTCTTTTGGCTTGATTTGAATATGATTATACCCGGAGAAACCATCCATAAACGAAAAAACCTCACTCCCCACACAAGCATCAATGATTTGATCTATGAATGGTGTGGGGTAGTTATCCTTAGGACAAGATTTGTTTAAATTATGAAAGTCGGTACATACACATATAGTTCCTTGCTTTTTATCGACAGGAACATGATTGGATACCCATTCTGTTAAAGCTATCGTGTAAATAAAATCTGCTTTCAGCAGCTTTTCAACTTCAGCCTTAATGGCTTCCGCTTTATGAGGATTGAAAGGTCTAAGTTTTTTTCGAACTTGTTTGGCATCAGGATAGGTTCAGATTTCATGTTCGACTATCGATGGATCTATGCCTAACATCTGCTCATATGACTAGGAAAACACGTCACGGAACTCCTTAAATAAGGCCGTATAGATAGAAACCTCCTCCGGAGAGCAGTTTCGACCAATATATACATTTTCCACAACGTTGGGGTTCACAGAGATGTTGATAGGGATAGTAATGGAAATGTTTTCCATATTCCCCTTGAAAAATATTGCTTCTCTTGGCAAGGGATTGATTGGTATATCAGCATCACCTGCCAGTCTCACATGAAACTCTTGATTTTCAATCCTGCTTAACTTTGGAATAAGGTAGGATCTATGATGAAGATTTTTGCAGATCTTATCTCACCCACTCATAGATTCCAAAATGGATTCATCTGAAGGAAAAACCATGTCTAAGCAATTGTCAGTATACAAAGAGTTCTCTGCCCAAGCAGGCATATATACTTCTTCTAGATCCTTTGAGACTGTAGGAGGAACTGAAACGGGATCAACAGTGGTGTTAACGATAGCTTGATAAGCTACTTTCACTGTCGATAAGGGCACTTCAGGTTCGTAATAGGAAGGAAGAACCCAAGGATCCATTCTATCGCCAACCATTGCGATAGAATTCCCTACACTAGTGGAACCTAAGTAATTAATCAGGGTTGGGATATCAAATGTTCCCATTAACGATGAA
Organism: Pseudotsuga menziesii; assembly: GCA_001517045.1. NCBI lineage: Eukaryota > Viridiplantae > Streptophyta > Pinopsida > Pinales > Pinaceae > Pseudotsuga > Pseudotsuga menziesii. Next base: position 674,416 of record LPNX010196373.1, read on the forward strand.
TGCATTCCAGCCCCTAATCTCTCTGAAGTAGGTTTGAATTGATCAACCATTCGTATGGTGGACTCATTAGTTTCCATGCAGCCCTTCTGAGTGAAACTGAGCTGGTCTACAGTAACCAACTTCCCTTCATGTAGAATGGCTAATGCAATTGCACACATAGCATAAGTCCAACTTCTCCCCAGAAGCAAGTTATAATCCAACGGTGCATCAATTACCTCTACTTCAATAAACACTGCCTTCCTTACCAACTTAACTTCAAAATTTGGTAGGATACCATGTGGACTAAATGACCTTCTGTAGAAAGTAGTAAGTAGGGTATTCGATGGAACAAGCTCTGGAGATCCAAGAGCCTTCCAACAAGACAAGGACATGACACATGTGGAAGCACCTTCATCAATAATTGACCTTCCAATGGTTTTTCTGCCATGATGACATCTATTGACAAAGCCACATGATACGACAGGCGAATTTTGACATCATACAAATTAAAATTTACCATAAGGCTTGATGAATCCATACTACCTAAGGCTACTAAGAGTGCATCTTGCTGGGCGGGACAACTCTGTAACACCTCCAAAGTTGACATTGCACAAGGGGTTTGGGATAAATATTCAACTACATAGTAATTGGATACAACCCTAGCATTAGGATTGCATAATTCCTTCTTGAAGACACCTTTTGGTATCTTAGGCATAGTTTCAATAGGTTTTTCAATTGTGATAGGGTTAGAAGTTTCACCTATAGAATTACCCTTCTCAGGAGCCTGTGTCTCATAGTTCTTGTTTCTAGTCCAGAGTAATGTCTGGGATCAGACCATGTTGATATAATTTTGGTCAAGGGTATTAGCAGTGCCCCCTTCTATGTTAGAAACTGAAGCTACATTCTGTCCTTGAGGGAAATGAATCCTTTAGGACAGCCGATTGTTTCTTCTAAGCTTGATCCATAAGAGGGCATTGATGGGTTAGGTGATCTTCTTGGCACAATTTACAGGGAAATTTCACCTTCTTCTTCTCTTTTTCCCCCAATCATCCTTATTTGTGGGGTTTGGCTTGTTTTGGTTTCCCTCACCTTTCTTCCCCTTTTTCTTTTTCCCACCGAGCTGCTGATTTCCCTTTTGGGAGGATTGAGCAAAAACGTTTGTGTTTTGGGATGAGGGGGCAACCTTTACTACCTCCATTGTAGACTGTTTAATGAGAAACTCATGGATTTGTTTTTCCAAAGACTCTACAGTGGGAGATTTAACTGAACCAACCACACCATCAGCATGGGGTCCAAGCTTAGGTTTATCGATACTATGTGTTGGCCGCGGTGCATCAGGGATGATTTCATATAGAATCCCAGACTGAGAGTCTATCAAATCTAACTGTTGGCCCCCGAGGATAGCCTCTTCCTCATTAGTTACTCCTGAAGTGGATACATCCTTAGATATATATGACAATAAGGACTTAAGAAACCATTCTAACAAAAACTTAGGAGGAATAGTGGCCTTAATGAGCCTCTTCCACCTTCGTCACTCTTGGATATGATCTAAAATGTGAGTGGATTTGTCCTACCGAAAGGTGGAAAATAAGTCTGTGACGACATCATACCGGACATGAAGTTAGAAATGGTTAAGGAACACATTAGCTAAGTCCCAAAAAATATCAAACACAGTAGAGGGCAGTTCAATGTACCACTTTGTTGCGGCACTAGTTAGATTTCTTTGGAACAATCACAACCAAATGGTGTCATCGTTCAGCGAGTTAGAAGAGCACCACAAGTGAAAGGTGGTGATATGAGCCCCTAAATATTCAGCAATTTTCCTTCGAATTTTGGAATATCTGAGGGTAACTTGGTAGGGACAGGTGGCCAGGTGGCATCATGTTTCATCAGTTCAGTCATTAACTTGGCCAAATTTGGCAAGTTTAAAGTTTCCAGGAAAGGATTGTTGGGCCTAACCGGAGCTTGAAAAGCACGAGCTTGGGAAGTAGAAGGACTTTCCCCTTGGTTCCAAAATGTAAAGGTGGGGTTGCCCCCAGATACCGGTTGCGAAGTAGTTGGACTACTTTGAAAAGGATTCCACCCATAAGCCAGTGGATTATTCATATGTGGTGCACTGTATGTGGTTTGAGCCGCTCCAGTTGAAACTAAAGTTTGGAAAATAGGAGTAGGTATCCCTCTGCTGAAAAGAGAGAAAGGAGATCTCGTGAAAGGAGCCAAAACCAACATTTGGAAACCTTGACCATAAGAGTTAGTATTTCCAAACTACATCCCTACATATGCAGGTGTGGGGCCTACATATGGAGTGGATGGGGGAATGTGCCCCCCATTCCATGGAAAACCCTGGACAAATGAAGAGGATCCAACATGACCACTCCGAGCAGTGTATACAAAATAGGGTGAAGTAAAAGGCACATTGGGAATCCTAGTGACCACCCCACTAGAAGTGCCTACTACATTTGTGGAAGCCGGTGGTTGACCCACTTGACTAGCTGGAGTTAAGGGAGTAGTAGGTATATTTTTTCTAGGAGTACAAACCAGGGGAGGTGGCACTCCTTCAGCTGGTATAGCTAATATGGGGGTATATGGACTCTCTCTTGCACTAGCCATAAGTCTGCTTATAGGAACACCAATCACAGGTGAATTGAAAGGATGAACCTGGACAATCACAAGATCATTTAGGTTAGTAAGAGGTGAATTAAAGTTTATTGCAAACTCGTCAGCCTGCAAGTCTTCTATCTCTACTATGGTTGTATCAACCTGGTTTGTCCTAAGTTATGGTTCACCTGGACCTTCACATTCCTATCGGTTCAAAATAACCGTTTGTGTCTAATCTCCGCCTTTGAGGGGGCGGTGGAGGCTCCACTGTAGTAAACGGAGGAAGGTTTTGCAACATTCTTGACCTTCCAAGTGGTTGATCCTCCATGATTGAAAATTGACTCTTCACACACCCTAAGGTTGGATAAACACAAACAAACCAAACAACAATCACTACAAAATTTCCTAAAGCCACAACAGACACACATGGTATAATATATGCTTTCTAGAAAAAGTCTGGGAGACAGTTACTTGGCATCCCTATAGATGTTCTTAGGCACAAGCAGAGCAATCACCCACAACCCTCCCACACCTTCTACCAGGGTGACCTTCCAATCCCGTCCAAGGTAAACTAGAAATATCCTTCCGGTGTACCTGCGTATGAACCCTAGATGTCAAAGAGACTAAATGATACCACAACTATACTAACAATCTGGGGGGACAGTCGCAATCCTGGTTCATACGCATGGGCAGGGTAGCAAAGCCTGAAACCCTATTAACACCAGCACCGCATATGGCCTGGATGGTGGTATTGATAGAAGTTTCCATATGCGCAAAAACCTTGGTCTACGCTTTGATAAGGAATCAGAGGGTTATCTCCTCAGTACAAGTCTCCACGTGACCTCATGCTTAACTCTCGTTTGAGAGGAGCTTCCCAGATACAATCAACATAGAAGAGGGTTTACCTATTGATTGGCCAACTACGTCTGAATTTAAACACTTGTGAAGACTTAAAACTCCCTATTCCAAGGGTCTAGCCTAAGCTAGTTGGTGTATGAGCCTATAAAATAAAACTTACTAATAGTTTTTAAATTATATAGTTCATTTTAAAAGGTTGTTTTTAGTCAGAGGGTAAATGGCGTGAAAGACTGTGGTGTTATAGACTCGATAAGAAAAAGCAAAATGATGTATAAAGCAAATCCCAAAGTAAATTGCAACTACTTAAACCAAATTTCTTTTCTTTTTGCAAATATAAGCTAATGAAATTAAAACTAAATGCGAGAAAACAAAGACTTCTTTTTATAATTTTTGAAATTTTATTTGAAAAATACTGAAAAGAAAACGACTAAATGCAACTAAATGCAAAAGTATAAAATGTGTTTTCTTCACTTTTTCAAATTATTCAAAAACTATAATGCAACTAAATGCAAAATTTGAGCAAGTTTGAATAATCAAAGCATATAATAAGTGAAATGAAGTATAAAGTACCCAAAATGACCTACTTCAACCAAACAGGAAGAAGACTCGAAAAAACTTGACTTGGAGAAACTATTGAACCCAAAAATTCCACTAGATTCACAAAAGAAAAAGTGACAAACTGACACTACAAAATGTAGTACAGAGTATAAATTATCTAAATCCTTGATCACTAACCTAGACACAAAGCACTAAACTTATAAACCAAGCAGGAGGACCAACTTCAAATCATAAGATGGAAGAAATTCAAACAAAAAGGCTCAAAGGATTGAAAACAAGCAAACAGTGTGACGCACAAGACTTTAGACTCACAGAGTCATGCCATTAACAGAAGACTTCCAAGCAAGCAAAAAACCAAATAAGACAAGGACAAGCAAACCCTACCCAATTTTTATACTGCTACAGGATATACATGATTGTGTATGTAGGAAACAAGATCAATTAATCTCATCTAATCACGATTTATATTTTTGAAAGTCAAATTAAGGTATACGCGAGTATTGATATAGGCAAGGCACGTATGACATGCGGGTTGCTCAAAGCGAATTCACGTATGCAAGGTACACGCGGGTTGCAATGCACATACTTGCGTATGAAACGCGAGTTGCAATGCACATAGTCATGTGTGCAACCCAAAACTCAGAATAAAAATATATAAGGCTAGTTTGAGGATAATGCATCAAAGGTCATGCACATCTATAGTGTTTTGGCCACTTCAATCCTAATTGTCCTTTTGTGTACCGACATGATGAATTTCAGCACTCAGACGGAGAAGTGCCATTTTGGCTGATAACAGTTACCAAGCATAAATCTTAAAACTTGGAGGGCCTGTCCTCATGATGCACATCCAGAAACTCTTTAATTTAGCAGCCAAGAAAGGGTTTCCTACACCTTGGAATCAAAGCCTCATTATTCTTATTTTCAAAAGTGGTAATAAAAATGACCCCTCTAATTATCAGACTATTATGATTAGCCCTCTCTTAGCTAAGTTATAAGGTATTATCTAAGAAAAAAAGATCAATGAATGGATAGAAATGGAAGGTAAGCGGGCTAAAGGCCAAGCAAGTTTTAGAAGGATTCATTCAACCACAGACCACCTTGTTAATCTTAGGATCATTTCATAGGAATGTCATAATAATAAGTCTCACCTATTTTGTTTCTTTGTGGATTTTATAAAAGATTTTGATACAGTGCCTAGAAATAACTTGTGGAATATGCTAGAGGAGCTTAAGGTTCCTTTTGAGCTGAGAGATGTCATGATAAGGTTATATGAAAAGGTCATTGCAATGTTTAAGAATAATGAGTGGTGGAAAACATATATAAATTGTAATATTGGAGTTAAACAAGGTTTCCTTCTCTCCCATACCCTTTTTGGCATTTACATTGATAAGCTAGAAAAGTGTTTAGAAGAAGAAGGTTGCACCGATACAATCTTAACTGGGATAGTTATCATCCTCCTACTTTATGCTGATGATATTTTTCTTATTGCAAGGTGTCCTTCTCATCTCGATAAGTGATTAATAATTATTAAATATGTTTTCTCTAACATGGGTATGACTGTTGACACCGACAAGAAAAAAAATCATGATTATAAAATCTAAGAAAGAAACCTATGAAAATTGTATTTATGATAATAGAAATATAAAGGAAGTGACTTCTTATAAGTATCTCGGAATTGATATTCATCACAAGCTCAATTGGAACTATAGCATTGAGAAAATGGTTAATGGAGGGTGGAAGGCTTATTTTGGTCTTGAAAATAACTGTAAATCAGTCAATTTGGTCATGTGGAATAAAAAGAAATTCCTCTTGAAACTCTTGTCATCCTTGTTATCTTGTATGGTTGTGAAGTATGGGGGTGCAACATTTCTAGAGAATATTGCAAGAATATTGAGAAAATCTAGAAGCGGTTTATAACTTATAACCTCAAAATGAAAATCAATATGCCTTATACTATTCTCCTCATAGAAGTGGGTCTTTGCCCCATCAAGAGCATGGCTATGAATAGGTACCTAATGTACAAGAATAAGATAAATAACATGGGAAACAAGAGACTTCCTAAAATTTCTTTAAACTCAAGTCAAAACCAACTATGCCTCAAGTGGTGTTGGTGTCAAGATACCACGGCTTGGTTAAACCATTGGGGCATTGATGAAAACAATATTTTGCAGAACATTGATAATGTCAAAATATCATTACTTCTAAGTTCAAAGAGAAATTCTGGTGTGAGGAAAATTTAGTCGTTAAGAGAAAATTAGGATACTATAAGGAGGTCATTAATCCTAACTTGGAAGATAATAAGTATCTCTCGATAGTAACTATCTCGCAAAGGAAAATTAATATAGCCAAGATTAGAGCAAACTCTCATGAACTCCATAGAAAAACAGGGCGTTGGTCTATTCCTAAAACTCCATGGGTGGAAAGGGTATTCCATCTGTGTGAGTCTATGAGCATTGAGGATGAAAATCAATTTCTATTAGAGTGCCTTGCTTACACCCACATTAGATATGAGTTTCATAGTATTTGCTACAATACAAACTTTTATAACCTCCTAAATTTCCAAAACTATAGTGAGCTTGGAAAGCTTATTGGCAATATTTTGAGCACATGAACAAGATTTTGATGTAAACCAAGTATTATCCTTCTTAAAATTAATATATCCAAGATTAGAATGAACTCTCATGAACTCCATAGAAAAACAGGGCGTTGGTCTATTCCTAAAACTCCATGGACGGAAAGAGTTTTCCATCTGTGTGAGTCTATGAGCATTGAGGATGAAAATCAATTTCTATTAGAGTGCCTTGCTTACACCCACATTAGCTCTGAGTTTCATAGTATTTGCTACAATACAAACTTTTATAACCTCCTAAATTTCCAAAACTATAGTGAGCTTGGAAAGCTTCTTGGCAATATTTTGAGCACATGAACAAGATTTTGATGTAAACCAAGTATTATCCTTCTTAAGGTACAATAGACCAAAGTTGGTCTTAGTGGACGTTAACATCATCATCATCATCATCATCAATATACATAATACAATATATATAAAAATATAAATAGCAACAACAATTAATTAATAAAGAGGTTTTATGAAAAAAAAGTGTCTTACCAAAAAAACATGACCATTAGAAAAGGAAGGTATATATATCAAACCTTCAAGTTGTAATATTATCATATCTTATCTCATATTCATATATTTTACTCATTATGTATTATGGATTATTTAATATTCCAAATATTTTGGTAATTTTTGCGTGAGCAAATTTTTTTTCGGATCATTTAGTATCAGAGCGAGTTTGATTTGGTGTTTGGCCATTTTTTTAAAACTTTGTCTAAACTTGGATTTTGGCCATTATTTCTGCCTTGCCCAAAAAACTAGGACCTTTTCCAAAAGCAGGCCTTTGTCCCAAAGAAGATTCAATCACAACTTCAAAGCAAATCAAGTTAATCTAAAAATGTATTATTTCCGTTGCAAAATTCAAAGACAACCATAAATAAAGGAATCCAAGTATATGAGAAGGTAAATTAAAAAGAGAAAAGGGAAAAAAAAAGAATAGAAAAAAACCAACACATGGTTTTACAAAAACCACACGTGATTTATATAAAAGAACAAGAAAATAAAATAAAGAGAAAAAAATAGGAAAAAAGGAATATAGACCATCAAAGAAAAGGATAATTATTAAACCAATACATGGTTTTATGAAACCACACAAGGTTTTATTAACCGCACATGGTTTTATTTACTATATTAAAATTATAAAGAATTTTTATAAGGTTTATGGAGGAAAATTTTATTTTTGAGAAAATTCAAAATATATTATATATATTTCATAAAGTGCAAAGGGACATCCAAAAAACAAAAAAAAAATTGTCAAAAAATCAAATGGAGTCTAATGACGAAGAAAAAAGAAAATTCCCTAAAACTTCAAGAGTTTTTGCTTCAGTGCTAATCAGAGTCAAAGGAATAGTTGGAGGGAAATATACCAATCTCTCCAAAGATCTCATTGGACGTAACAATTTTATTAGTACTGAAATCACTAACGAGTTAGCGATTCACGAATTAAATACGATTGAAAAACTAGATTCATAGAGAAAAAAACAATATAGTATAAGCAGTTTACAATTGAACAACGGTGATTATATTGTCATCTCTCAATTCATTGTTAAATCTTTGTGGTACCATGATAGTGACATAATTTTGGGTTCACCCTAGATAGAAGCACTAGGGACATTCATGTTAAACACAAAAAAGAAGTTTCTAATGTTTTCCTACAAGAGGAAGAAAATCACATTGTAGGATGTTACAATGAAGTAAGATTTATAATCTCTATCAATTGAAGAGCTGAAGGATATCTCAAAGGTGTTTTCATAGGAAGATCATAAATCAATACAGAAGATGCATACAGAGTTCGATAAAGTCATCATGGATAAATAAGAAGAGATCTCTTGTCCAAGAGATCATAATAAAAAATTCCTTGTTCAAATCAAGAAGAAAAAGGATAAAATACAGTGCAATCAAAAGTTAAAAGAAGATATTCAATATCTCTAGCAAAAATTATCAGGGAAAGATGAAGAAAATTTCTCTTTGAAGAAGGTTAATCAGGAAATTCTAGAGAAAATAAAAACGTTACTAAAAAGAGGTAAATAGAATCGAGATGCTCAAAATAAAGTTGAAAACTCATATTATAAGGAAGAACTCTTATGCTTAAGGAGACAAAATTAAGACTTACTCATACAAATTAGAAAACTAAAGCATGATAAGAAATATTTACAAGAAGAGTTAGGTCACAAAATATCAATCGTTCACAAAGAACTGATTACTAACCCAATAGCAAGGTCATCCAATGCTCAAATTCAAACACCAATAACATGAACATATACACACACAAGTGAATTATTATCAACTCAAAATTTGATAGAAGCACAAAAAGTTGAAGTTCTGACAAACACGATAGGAAACTCGAATAAATTATCATAATAGAAAGACTCATTATGATCGATGCCAAAGTCAAGAGGAAAATAAACAATATTCTTCTTAAATACAAGCCAACTACTAGATTGAAAAATTACGAAGATAAAATCGACAACTTGTATAGAAACTGAAAGTGAGGAGTTCTATCCGAACAGTCGCTCAATAAACAATTCCATTGAAAGTAGACCTCATATGGACCACTTCACATGTGACACAATATTTTCACTCAATGTTTAAAATAACATATCATCTCATTTTGTAAAGCATCAAAACTACCAACACAATAGATCACGATAATTCATTGCTGATTATACAACATCATGCACCATTCCCTGGACTTGTGAGTTATACTAACTCCTATATATATCCTCATATGATTGAGGTGGTGGTGTTGTATTGTAAATACTTGTGAGTGATATCAAGACATTGAACTTGTGAGTTATATCAAGTCAAGTATTATCATAGACGGTTCGTATGGGATGGACCTCTAGTCATGGAGGTGAAGTGCTTTTGTATATTGAAGCACAAATGTTATGTTATATAATACTAACCACGATAAATGGATATGGATAAACCTATTAAGCCTCCTCTAGAGACTGATAAAATCTAGAGTGAATTACTTTAGCATATGGCTATATGGTCCATGGTAATATAATATGATCATAGCATGCGACAATTCTTTTGAGTATACTATGATATGATATGTTATAAATGTTAACACATAGACCATGCAGAAAAGATAAAGAGATCAACAATAAAAGAGATAATGCATAAGAGAATTCGAAATTTCCCATGCAGAAGACCAAATGAATTCAAGTTATAAAGTTGTAGCTATAAATCTTTAAGAATTCCTCTATTAGTTCCTTATTTCAAGCTTATGAGCTTAAGTTATTTAAAGAAACTAGAAGTGATACATGCAAAGTTAATAACAACAAATAAAGAGTTTTTCATGGACGACAGTTGAATTGAAGTACCATGACACTTATGTTAGCGTGTTAACTAAGTGATCAATATTTAGTTAGAGATTAAGTTCACTTCGATGAAAATTAACTATCAGTTAATGTTCATGGTTGAAGGTATGGCATATTAGCTGTGCATGATAAAGATTTCAATGTAAGGAATTATTATTCCATATAGACAATTTGAAACTGTAATGCATGGATGCATAATTGGCATGCAACCATTCTCCCTAGTTTTCATGGAAGTAGTTTGGCTTGTTATTAATGTGCCGAGCACATGGAAAGTTCATTAAACTTGATACCATTTATTAGTATTCTCTATTGCTCCATATTCTCTGTTATCAAGAAATATTCTATTGAAAATTAATTCTCTTGAAACCTATCTACTAAACTCTGATGAATTGCTAGGGTTTTTCATCCTCTCTATTTTAAGGATATTTCCCAAGGTATATATTTTGTTGTGTGGATGAATGATTTGTGTGGATAATTTGATTATGAGATTCATATGTTCATTTGTTCATTGATAAAAGTTTTAAATTTCAAAGATATTCATTATTGCACAAAGTATTAACATGGTATCATAGCATAGGGCATGAAGGATTTGAGTTTGTGCAAACATCTAGAAGTATATGTGATTCTAGGGTGTTGAGCAAAGTTCGAGAGCCATGATATTTTCTTGTGTGGATGAATGATTTGTGTGGCTAATTTTATTATGAGATTCATATGTTCATTTGTTCATTGATAAAAGTTTTAAAGTTCAAAGATATTCATTACTGCACAAAGTATTAACATGGTATCATAGCATAGGGCATGAAGGATTTGAGTTTGTGCAAACATCTAGAAGTATATGTGATTCTAGGGTGTTGAGCAAAGTTCTAGAGCCATGATATCGATCTCAATTCAACTGGAAGACAATCTCAAGGGAAATTCCAATTTCAACACTTGGAAGGCGAGTGCATTGAACATATTGGAGGGTATCTACGTACCCATAGTGATTGAGGATTCTTCATCCAATCAAGGGAAAATCCAAAGAAAGTTAGTATGCATCAAGGAAGAAAATATTTCCCTCATGTAAAGAATTAAGAAAGGGAACAAACCATTCTTGTCACTATTCTTGGAAAAAGTAACATCTCTGAAGAAATAAACATGATTTAATAACTATGATATTATTTAGAGTTATTTTTTTAATTGAATAAAATTGGTCGGATATGAAATCTTCCAATAGATCCTTGGAGAATAGATGTAATAAAACAATATGATTAAATAAAATTATGAATGAAGGAGGACAACCATGTTAAATGAGGAAATTATGCATGAAAGAGTGGGGGACAAGGAATAGTTAATCTCAATGATGTTGAAACAAGTGTTAGAAGTGAAATTATGGAACTAGACATGCCCTGGAAATCAGGGATTTTGTTAGCTATGGAAATTCCAAGAGGATTTAGTTGCATGCAAAAAAGAACTAGGAAAAAAAACTATAAGAAGGAGGCATATGAGGGACGAAGGATGCTGCTTAGTATGTTGGAAAGGAATCCTTGTTGTGTGAGCACTCTATGTTAGGAATAGTATTTAATCGTTGCTGTGTGAGAAATCTATGTTAGGAAAGTTGTTTCTCACCGATTGACGAAGATCTAAATATGAGGTTGATTGTCACAACTCTTGGCATGCATAATTTATCTCGGGGGTGATTAAGGGAAAAGAGAAAGTTGTTCCTAATCTATGGTTGGGTGGAACGTGGTTGTTCCTATTGTTATCACCTGGTTCATACCAGTGCTAAATTTTGAAGAGCTTTGCAGGAGGGATTAGCACTATTTTGAGTTGAACAACTGACAGGGGAATAGGCCAATAGGAAAGGAGGAAAAAGGTCCAAAAAATCCCTTATCATAGGACCATGAAGTACATAATGAGGCTCTACAAGTTGCGAAATGGTAAAAATGAACGACAGAGATTACTTAGCGGTGACAATTAACGGTTGCTAGGGATTTTGCGGAGTAAAATTTGCACGGAGAGATAAGTTGTGAAAGATCGCGAAATGGGTTATACCCTCTAGGTTTTGATGGTCGTAATCTAAGGGTGTCATTGATTTATGGATAAAAATAATTTTGCGGTAGGAAATCGCACGATGGGTAAGAAAATTTGGGGATGTGAAATATCGTAGGGTCCTCATGATTGAACGAGCATGATCTCAGATGGGCCAGATCCATAGACGAGATGTGTTTCTCGTGGCCTATAGTTGTGCGAAGATTAACATGGCAGGATGCTGCAAAAGGCTTGTAGGACCTGCACAGTTGAACGGTGGAGATCTGGTGGGGATCAGGTCAGTGAATCATATTTATTTCACGGTCTGAAAGCGCATGGGGTTTAGCGAGAGGATCTGCTACGAAATCTGGTAGGACATCATGTTTTGGATGACGTAGATCTGTAGAGATATGGTCGACAGTTTTGGTGGATGTCGCAATGGATAGACACAAGAAGTTTAAATGGGTAAGTTATTGCAAAATCACATAAAGGACCATATCAAGGGATGACTAAGATACCTCATATAGGAAATTTATGGCCATGATTGATTTCATGGGGGGGTCAAAAGTGCGAAGAGGTAAGTATCAGTGCAGGTGTGTAGCAAATCTGAAGCATGAGAGAAATTCAATGATGTAGATCCTTCCTGAGGGACTAAAACTATTAGGAGATGTTCTAGAGCATCACTATCAGAGCAAGCAAGCATGCCTCTCAGACGATGCATTGCCATTTTGGATCCAACGTGTCTGTTGCATCATAATACATATTTTAGGTATGAATCGTGGTGGATCTGCCACGTCAGGAAGTTTGTTAGGATTTGAATGATGATTCAGGATTTGATCCTCGAATTTTGTAACAGGATTGGGATTTGTTTCGAGGTTGGTCTCGAGAGCCATAGCACTATAAATATGACCTCAATTGATGAGGAACAGGTTGGAACTTTCATTCAGAAAGCATTCTGGCCTTGAGTTTTGCATCTCTGTAAACTTTATTGGAAGTGTTAATGATAAATATTTTTCTGCGTTTTTGAGATTAATCGCGGTGTTTTAAATTCAGTTCATGTTTCTTGGTTATTTCATGCCTATTTCTATGATTTTCTCCTAATTCCCTTTAGTTGCATATAATGAATTCGTTTCATTAAGCACTCCTTGTATCAGATGTTGCATTTGTGATGTGTTTACGATGGATGTTATAGAATGCACTCTTTGTTAAGTGCTCTGTATCAGTTGTTGGAATTATTGTTGTTGCTGCTAAAGGTGGTGCATGAGATTCATCCACAGATAGGTGCCTCTTGCTTCATTGGGATTTCTTCCTCTTTCTCCTATCTCCCTTTCAATATATTTGACTGTTTGTGACACCTACTTTGCCTCATAGTACAATGGAAATCCCCCTCTCATTTTCACTGTAATACCCTTGATTGATTTAGGATTTGACTACATTGCACAATGACTCTTCCCATTTGTCTGTTTTGCCATCTTTAAATATGCAAATACCCAGTTACTATAAGAAATCTAGCCTTTAGCACGCTGTTTAAAGCGATATGTATATGTGAACTTGTTTCTGTGACAAGATAGAGCCCTCTTTGATTGTAGTGGCTAGAATGCAGTCTAAAGGTTGGTTGAAATGGTTACCCCTATGACTTCCTATGAAAACCATAGGAAAATTACAGGGTGCTAACATCTTGGCACCGTTTCCAGTGAAGTGATTATCTCCTTGGGAAACAACATTTTTTATCTCTATGACATGGTTGAGCAGCTGGTCCTAGACACATAATTGGTTGTATTTGATCTTGTGACTCCACACAAATTTCGAAGGTGACTCCATTGGCAAATACTGGGACCAGATGAAAAAATACGAGGAGAAACCCTGCTGCTAAGTCGTTTCAAGAAGTCATCGATCCAGAAAGTTTGATTCAAAGGGGAAATATGCTGCAAAGGTTAGTCAGAAATATTTATTTCCTTGCTGAAGGTGCTATTTGTGTCAGTGATGAGAATTGCAATGAGGAATTTGAACTAGCCTTTCCTAAAAATAAATCTAAATCCAATTTGTTTGACTTGGTGTGTGATACCTCTTCATTTGATTTTCCCCGCATTGCCTGGTCACCCCAGACCTCATAGCCTCTAGGAAGGGACTTCCTACGCCTGCTTGACCCAGAGTGTTCTACCTTTACTGTTGATTTATCCATGTTAAATTCCATTTTCATAAGGAAATCTGCTGCTAGATATTTGTCCCCCCCTGTTTCCAAGCAAAATTAGCTCTCTTCTTCTAGTTTCACAACTCCGCACACTACTGCAGTTCCTCATGGCTCGCTTATCTCTGTCCCACCAGTCTTAATTCCCCTAGAAAACCCTGTTATACCTCCAAGGATGGAAAATAGGTTTTCCCCTCTTCATCTTCCTGCTTCTCTTAACGATCTCCCTTTGGGATATTCCCAAAGACTCAAACAATTCAATGGGGATAAAGGGTATTCGACTGAAGATTGAATGGATCGACCTGGAAGAGGTGGATCATGATGATGTCAAGGTTAGGTTATTTTCCCAAAGTCTGGTCAGAGAAGCTAGAAAGTGGTACAAAAGCCTCACAAATGAATCTAAGCTACCAAGCCTTTGAAGATGCATTCAAGGACAAGTGGGAAGACCAAAAGAACCCTAAGTAATATCTCTCCCAGTATCATTCCATGAGGAGGAGAGAGAGTGAATCTGTCCAAGAAATTTCAAACAGGTTTTTGAAGGTGTACAATGCCATCCCTGCCCAGTTCAAACCTCCCATTGGTTTTTCCCAACTCCAACATGCTGAATCTTTTGAGAGTGATTTTACCTTGTGGCTAAGTGAAAGGAGATCAGCCTCCTTAGCAGATATGATGAAATATGCCATAGAGGTGGAGGTAAACCTGATTTTTGTAAGAAATAATAAAAGAGATGAAGGGGAATGGATAAGGGAGGAAGGGGAGCGAAGAAGAGAGGACGAAGAATGGAGAAGAGAAGAAGGAGAAAGAGGAGAGAGAAGTAAAGACAACGAACCTGAAAAACCCTCTACCTCCATCTCACAAGAGGCCAGAATATACACAATGATAAGAACCATGGAAAGAATGATGGAGAGGCTCTATGTGGATGGTAGACCATCTCCTAGGGAAAATTGAGAACAATAGAATATGAATCAGAATGCCAAAAGGCCCCAAATTATCCAAAACAGGTAGAGAAACCCTCTTGATCCACATGTTAGGCCTCCATTTCAAGAAAATTTTGTTGATTAGGATGGAAAACATCAATCCGAAGATGAAATCCATCAGTTGGATACTGACTCTCCCACCACCTTCATCACCAAAGAAGAACATGACAATGCTTGTCTAGAGAGGGGAGAGATACCTCTAGATGAGACTGATGACTTCAGGAGAGCATACCAACTCGCTATCCTAGATGCGTAGAGACAAATCATCCTAAGAAACAGAGATGTCCCTGTCATGAGGAATACAGAAACAAGAAATAAGGTTCTTTCCAGCAATCCTAAAAATGACATGCCTCCCAGGGATAACTCCAAAAATTTTCTAGAGCCCAAAGGGAAGGAACAAAGAGAAGATAACCCCAGAATATCTGACTACAGAAAATATTCTTTCATTATAAAGGCCAAAATTGCAAAGATAAAAATATCTGTTCCCCTTACTGAACTGTTAAAAAATTCAGAGTATCATTCTAATATTTCCAAAGTTTTAAAGCCTCCTGGAGAAATATCTTCCATATCTGATAGCATGAATTTGCAAGATGATACACCCACCATAATTTTTGGCCCCCATCTAGATGAACCCTATGATGAAGAATCCCCCCCCATTTCTATGTTATCCTGAACATACATAACAACATCCTGCATAATGGCATGATTGATTCAGGAGCCTCTCACAATCTGATGCCCAAGAGAATAATGGATGGACTGGGATTGGAATTAACTACAAATATCTCTTCTCCTTTAATTCTAATAAAGTCAAGTTCCTGGTCCTAATCAAAGACTTGGTCATCTCTTTCACCCAGATCCCTGCCAAAACCTTGTTCATGGATGTGGTTGTGGCTGATATTCCCCCGAAGTTTGGAATGTTGTTGTCAAGATATTGGGAAAGCAAGCTCAAAGGTGCCCTCTAGATGGAAATGTCATATGGCACTATCCCTATATTTGGGATACAAATAAGTATTTTCAGAGAACAAAATTTGGCATATATGGTGACCAATGCTGAGAGGCCACACAATCACCCCATATATTCGCTGGATACAGAGATGGGATCTACTATCTTATTTACTAGAGGAGATGAAGACAATTCTTGTTTCTAGAATGTTTCCTTCGTACCTACTTGGGAGGAGCTATAAGGGGTGTGGGAGGTGAGTTTAGATGGGTCATCATGTAAGGAAGGGGTAGGAGCTGGAGTGTGGATGAGACCCCCCAGAGTGCGATCTTTGAATTACTCTTACAAGATGGATTTTGACTACACGAACAATGAAGCAGAATACGAGGCTATGATATTAGTGATTCTAGTCCTGAAGGAGCTCCAAGACAAGAGGGTAGTGTTACATGGGGATTCTGAGCTAATAATTAAGAAAATTACTGATGAGTATTAGGCCAGACATCCTAGGATGAGAAGCTACCAGAATGATGCCCAGGATCTCATTGAATGCTTTGAAGAATGCAGTTTCAATATGATTCCCAGAGTACGAAATTGTGTGGCTAATTCCCTGGCCATATCGGCAGCAACTTTCATATCGGCAGCAACTTTCAAGGTCCCCATACACCCTATAGGGAAATATGAAATTGAAGTGAGGCACAGACCTTATGTCCCAAATAAAGTGAAAAGATGGAACGTCTTTGAGGATGATAAGAAAATTCACAAGTTCCTCACTCTCACTGAGGAGTTTGAAGGATTGGTTGTTGATGAAGAAAATGAACTTCTAGAGGGGGTTCCTCCCACGCAAGAACCATTACAAATCCAGGCTGTGGATCCAAAATAAGTTCTCTGGGAAGAGGATGTTGCTGTTGTTGAAAATTCTGAAAGTGATGAAACTGAAGAGGTTGAGGGCCACCATGAATATGTGAACAACCTCTGTGGAAAAGAGATTTTGCAGCTGAAAGGTAATTCCATCCCTAGGGGTCCGGTGCCTCTAGACAAAATTTTCAATCCTAATGATGTGGCTAGAGAACCTCAACTGGTCCAAAGCTATGAATATGCTGAGGAGGTAAATATTGGGACATAAGAGAAACCTAATATCATCAAAATAACAAGGATCCTTTCACCTGAAGCCAAGCAAAGATACATCTCACTGATGAAGAAGTATTCATATGTGTTTGCTTGGAGCTACAAGGAACTCAAGGCTTACGATACGAGCATAATCCAACATACCATACCAATCAAGAAGGATGAGATGTCATTCAAACAGAATATGACAAGGATGAACCCCAAGCTGCTGCCCCTTGTAGAAAAAGAGATCAAGAAGTTGTTTGAGGCCAAAATCATCGTGGCCCTCATATTCTCATGCCAGGTGGATAATATAGTCCCTGTTAGAAAGAAGAAAGGGGAAATAAGAATATGTATTGACATCAGGAGCTTGAACAGAGTTTCTCTAAAGGATCATTGCCCCCTCCCCAAAATGGACCATATCGTGCAGAGAGTAGTGGGTTCACAAAGGATCTCCACTATGGATGTCTTCTCAGGTTATAACCAGATCATAGTGCACCTGAAGGATCAAGAGAAGACAACATTCACCACACCTTGGGGCACCTTCATGTATGATAAAATTCCATTAGGGCTGATGAACATAAGAGAAACTTTCCAAAGGGACATGGACATAGCGTTTGCTGATGAAAAAGACAAAATTATGGTCATATATCTGGATGATATCACTGTTTTCTCCAAGTCTGATGAAAAACATGTCACCCACCTGTTGAGAATGTTCAATAAATGTAGAAAGTTCAACATCTCTCTGAATCCTAAAAAATCATTCTTTGCTATGAAAGATGGGAAGTTGTTGGGGCATATAATCTCTTAGGAGAGCATCGGGATAGATCTGAAGAGGGTTGAAGCGATCAACAAACTTGAGCTCCCTCGAAATAAGGTTGAGGTTCAATCATTTCTGGGAAAGGTAAATTTCCTAAGAAGATTCATAACTGCATTTGCTGAAATAGTGAAATATATAACCAACATGCTAAGAAAGGACCAAGAAATTAGGTGGACTCCTGAAGCCAAACAATCCTTTGAAGGCATAAAGATGGCCATAGCTGAAGCACTTATATTTTCAAGCCCTTATTTTCCCAAATACTTTCAAATATTTTAATTTTCCTCAGAACACATAGTGGCAGGGGTACTACTGCAAAATAACCACGAAGGGCATGGAAAACCCATTGCTTTCTACAATAAGACCCTAAGATATGCTCCCCTGAAGTACAATATCCTGGACAAGTAGTCCTATTCTTTGGTGGAGGCCTTAAAGGAATTTTGAGTATACATCCTGCATTCCCATATCATTTCTCATGTTCCCACCAGCGCCGTGAAAGACATCCCGAATCAACCTGATCCATAGGGGAGAAGGTGAAAGTGGATAACACTTATGCTTGCGTATGACCTGGAAATCAAGCCCACAAATTTGATCAAAGGCCAAGGGCTAACCAAGCTTATGGCCTGGTCCAAGTGAGATTCTCTCAACTTGCACATGATTACTAAATTGTCAACTAAAGAGTAGAATCCTCAGGGGCAGCCAAGTCCCCCAGTAGGTGAGTATTTTCTATCATTCCCATGGTACATTGCTATCGTTTTTGTGTTACTGCATCTGCAGGATCCACTGGGCATGGATAAAACAAGGGTCAGATTCCTCAAACAAAAGGCTACGAGGTTTTGTATTCTAAGAGATAAGTTGTATTGAAAAGAGCCCAGAGGGATCCTACTAAACTGTGTGGATGAACACGAAGCCAAGAGACTTATTGAATAATTTCATGCAGGGGAGTGTGGGGGCATCACAACTGGAAACCACAATAAACAAGATCATGAGAGTAGGATTATATTGGTCTACAATATTTTTTGATACTCATAAGAAAGTGGATTCCTGTCATAAATGTCAGATTTTTGAAGGTAGAAGGAAGTTGTTGCAATTACCTTTGAATCCTATTCAGGTTGAAGCCCCTTTCCAGCAATGGGGGATATATTTTATCGGATAAATTAATATGCATTCTTCAGGGAAGCATAGGTGTATCCTCATCGCCACTGACTACTTCAAAAATGGATCAAGGCCATCCCCACAAGATAGGCTACCGAAATAATGATCATGCAGTTTTGGGAGGAGCATATTCTATCAAGGTATGGAGTTCCCAGGAAGATAATCACTGATAATGCTCCAACCTTCAAATCAAAGAAGATGATCTCCTTTTGCTTCAAATATCAAAGGAAGCTGGGGAATTCCACAACCTATTATCCCTAGGGAAATGAACTTGCAGAGTCTTCAAACAGGAGTCTTATGAGGATCATAAAGAAGCTCCTGCAGGAAAATAATAAATCTTGGCACACAAAGCTAATCCATGCTTTATGGGTTGATAGAATCAGTGTGAAGAATTCTATTGGCACTTCACCATTCCAGTTGGTCTATGGTTTAGAGGTAATTTTTCCTAACTCCCTAAGCCTTCCAGTAATGATATTGTTGCAAGAAGAGGATGCTGAAACCAATCCTACTCAGAGCAAGATGTATCAGTTGGTTGAGCTACAACAACAGAGGGAGAAGATTTTTGACAGAACTCAACAATTTTAGGACAAGATGAAAGAGATTTTTGACAGGAGAACCAAAATTGATGATTTCAAGATAGGGGATGTAGCGTTGTAATGGGATGCACCTCACAAGGAGAAGAGGAAACATGGAAAATTTGATCACCTGTGGAAAGGCCCATATAAAATTGCAGCATTCAAATGTGTTGGAAGAAAGAATGCTTATATGTTGGAAGAAATGGAGGGTGGATTGGTATCTGGAGCTTCGGTAAATGGGAGGCTCCTCAAACATTGATTTTTGTAAGAAAGATCAACCCCATTGTCATTGTATATACCATTTTCCTTTTAACATTGCATGTGTGGATGGCTCTCTGACAGACTTAAAGACCAAGGTGAAGGAAGTAAGGTCTCCAAAGGATGGTGTCATCTAGTTTTTCTTTTTCAGGCAAATTTTGGAGTTGCATACATTAGAACAGAGTTGGGTATTTTCAAGGAAATATTGGGATAAACCAAATGGATCAGGAACTTGATATATGGAGTTATTTTCTACCTCACATGGAGGATAACATCCCCTATTTGGAGTCACTGTTAGCACCTGGCTCGTACTAAATTTTGAAGAACTTCGCATGCGGGATTAACACCATTTTGAGATAAACAACTGACAGGGGAATAGGCCAATAGGAAAGGAGGAACAAGGTCCAAAAAATCCCTTATCATATGACCATGAAGTACATCATGAGTATCTACAGGTTACGCAGTGGTCAAAATGAACGATGCATATTACTCAGTGGTGACAATTAACGGTTGCTAGGGATTTCGCGGAGAGATAAGTTGTGAAAGATTGCAAAATGGGTTATACTTTCTAGGTTTCAATGGTCACGATCTAAGGGTGTCATTGAGATATGAATGAAAATAATTTCATGACGAAAAATCACACGATGGGTAAGCTAAGTTGGGGCCGTGAAATATCGTAGGGTCCTCACAATTGAACAGACACAATCTCAGGCGGGTCAAATCCATGGACGAGACGTGTTTTCATGGCCTGAAGTTGTGAGGAGATTAACATGGTAGGATGCCCAAAAGATATATAGGACCTGCATAGTTGAATGATGGAGATCTGGTGGGGATTAGGTCTGCGTCTCAGTAGTATTTCATCGTCCAAAAATGCATGGGGTTTAGAGAGAGGATCTGCTACAAAATCTAGTAGGACATCACGTTTTGGACGATGTATATCTAGCAGAGATGTGATCAACGGTTCTAGTGGATGTTGCGATGGATGGGAACAAGGAGGTTAAAAGGGTAAGCGATTGTGAAATTGTGTAAAGGACCATATCAAGGGATGACTAAGATCCCTCATATAGGAAATCTACGACCATGATTGATTTTGTGGGTGGGGGGAAAGTGCAAAGAGGTAAGTATCAGTGTAGGTGCAAAGCAAAGATGAAGCATGGGTGAAATTCAATGATAATAGATTGTGCCTGAGGGAATAAAACCATTAGGAGATATTCTGTAGTGTCACTATCGGAGCAAGTGAGCATGCCTCTAAGATGTTGCATTGCCATTTTGGATCCAGCGTGTCCGTTGCATCATAATGCCTCTTTTAGGTATGAATCGTGGAGGATCTTCCACGTTAGGAAGTTTGTTAGGATTTGAATAATGATTTGGGATTTGATCCCCAAATTTTGTAACAGAATTGGGCTCTGTTTTGAGGTTGGTCCCGGGAGCCATAACACTATAAATAGGACCTCAATTGATAACAAACAGGTTTGAACTTTCATTCAGAAATAATTATTCTCTTGGTTTTTGCATCACTGTAAACTTTCTTGGAAGTGTTAATGAGTAGTATTTTTCTGCATTTCTGAGATTCATCATGGTGTTTTACATTTAGTTCGTGTTTCCTGTTTATTTCATGCCAATTTATGTGATTTTCTGCTAATGCCCTCTAGTTGCATATAAGGTATTTGTTTCATTAAGTGCTCCTTGTATAAGATGTTGCATTTGTGATGTGTTTACGATGACTGTTATAGAATTCACTCTTTGCTAAGTGCTCTGTATTAGTTGTTGGCCTTATTGTTGTTGCTGCTAAAGGTGGTGCAAGAGATTCATCCACAGATAGGTGCCTCTTTCTTCACTGGGATTTCTTCCTCTTTCTCCTACCACCCTTTCAATATATTTGACTGTTTCTACACCTAATTTGCATCAGAGTACAAAGGAAATTACCTTCTCATTTTCACTGTAATACCTTTGATTGATTCAGGATTTGACTCCTTTGCCCAATGACTCTTCCTATCTGTCTATTTTTCCATCTTTAAATTTGCAAATACCCAGTTACTATCAGAAATCTATCCTTCTTCACGATGTTTAAAAATATATGTATATGTGAACTTGTTTCAATGACAAGAAAGAGCCCTATCTGATTGTATTGGATAGAATGCAGTCTAAAGGTTGGTTGAAATGGTTACCCCTGTGACTTCCTACCACAACCATAGGAAAATTACAGGGTGCTAACACCTACCACATTTGGGATCACTATATTTGCAAGTTCCATTAAAGTTTTAAATTACGCAGACTGTTATTTCTCTCTCTCTCTCTCTCTCTCTCTCTCTCTCTCT